>CM075808.1:13016405-13116405 GCA_037975025.1 Excoecaria agallocha | reverse complement strand
ACGATTTTATTAGCAGTAAGAAGGGTATTCTCTAAAGTCATGATGCGTTTCGTGGCCTGCTGCACATACTTATCTATACTATTGACCCCTATCCCAATCTTAGTTAGATCAGTTGTAAACTATCACTGGAGCGTATCAAAATCATTGAATCTCTTCATGTATGCCTTATACTACTAAGCTTGCTCCTAGCATATTGCCTGTATATTCGTTACCATGGCAATCTAAGTCACTGTTAAACCCTTAATACCCTATAAGATAGCATCCCATTGAGCTACCTGCTGAGGCGCAGGTGAGACTGATGTTGATGATACACCAGGATAATCATAGGTTTTAGGGGATAAGTCCTGCTAGAAAGGAGGGAAATCCTATATGGTGGGTGGTGTTGTTGGCTCCTGACGTGCCTTACCTATAAAATAATCCATAAATAGGACTACCTCATTTAGTTTTAGCCCAAGAATGTCCTCCATCTGCTGATCATTGCCAAGTTTCTACTCGTGATGTGGGGGTTGTGGCTCATGCTCCAGTACCTCCCTATCCGAATGGAAAATTGCATCCATCTCCTTTAAAGTCTTCAACTTGATCCTGTAGGACATGTCATCATCCTCTCTGGCCATACACTCTGTCTAAGTATTTCTAGTAGATGGCCCCATCATAGCCCGTGGAATGACCTTGGCTAGAAATAGCCTAATAACCAACCCTGCAATGGTTATCACATCACTCGGGTGGTACTGAGTTGTTCAGATATGCTCTAAGATTGCATGGCTTAGATCTATCTACCTACCTACCACCATACCCTATAAACCATACATCTCTGATACCATAATGGAACTTGGGCTGCCCATTCTCCTAAGTAGGAGCAGGAAAGGACCTTGTGTAAATAACGTAATAGCTAAGATCACAACATAGTAGACTTTGGTATTATCCTCACATATGGGACCTTTGGTCATGCAATAACTAACCATATCTCTACTATAAAAGACCTTACAGGCCTAGTAACATTCTCCCCCCATGGGTAGCCCCAAGATCTAGGTAAAATGCTTGCATGTCATTGACATCAGGTGACCTTGGATGCAATAGGTAATGACCCCTCCTCATCATCTGGCCTCTAATTCCCCAAGTAACTAAACCTAGCTAAAAATTGCCGCATTATTTTTAGATTGGTTCTATAGGCCCCTTCATAAAAATATGTCCACTCAACTCATTCAATTAGTGCATCAGCCTCATATATCAACCCTAACTGTGTCAATAGATGCCTAGATATGAATTAACTAGGCAACATACGAACCTCTCCTAAAATTCGATAAAGGGTGGCCTGCTTGGGTGTCATCTATAGTGGGTACTGAGGTTCCATATCCTGCGTAATGTAAAATTTCACATTTTAGTCATAGTGTATTATCTAAAGTGTTTATTAGATATTATAACAATTTGTGTTAAGATTTTAGCAGCATAATAGCTTAGAAAAACTAGGCCCAATCATGCACAAAACTCGTTCACAAAGCTACATTAGCTAATTAACATCCCATTTCTCCTAACCCGACATCGGGCATCTAGCAATCATCCCAAAGCAATGTGTATATATCAATCAAATCAAGTTACCCGAGAATCATCATATCATCATCTACACATGTTCATCACCATTATTTTTATTTACACATGAGCAACCAGTATCATCGCATACATTCTTTTCAAAGAATGGTCCTGGTTTAGTTTAAAGCACATAAACTTCACTATTTCCTTCTATATATTTCTTTTATCTCATCATCATTTACAAGTTATGTATATTCTCTTATCACTACACTACCATACATATTCTCTTTTATTTATTTATTATTTCTCAAAAAAGAAAAAGAAAGTTCCATATATGTTTCCTATTGGTTCACATTTTTTATATACCTTACATATATAATGAGCATAACTAAATATGTACCTATTAATATTATTTCCATCACCATTGCATTATTATTCTTATGTATACATCCTATGTTTGCATATACACATTTTCATTCCTAATTTCTTACAAAGTATGCATACTGCCTATATACATAAATCTTACTAATACAAGTCAATAATTTATACTAAATAACAATATATATATATATATATAACCAAAAGAAAAATTCAAGTACAATAACCAAACCTCAAATTTCTATTCAATTTTTTTTAAAATAAAATTAAAACAATCATTAATAATTCATCTCTCATACTCACAATAACTCATAATACCAATCTCATTTAATTTTAGACCCATTTGAACTATAAAGATGAGTTAGACAATATCAAATGTACCTTTTTTGCTTAGGAATCAAAACTTGATGAAAATTGGTAAAACTTATGTCTAAAGGTGCACATGTGAAAACCTAGTAATGTACTGGATTGGAATTGTAAAATATTGTCTTTATAGTGAAAAAATGGTAAAAAATTAAGAGATGCCCCTTTTGGAATCATTGAAGAAGAAAAGGGAAAGAAAGAAGAAGAAAAGTAAAAGAAATTGACTATGTTTAAGTATTTGGGGAGTGTATGGGTGTACACTCCAGTATATGGCCGTATCTTATAATGCAAGTTCATACACTAGAGATGCAAGGGTGTATACTTAAGAAAGTCCAATTTCAAAAACTTTTTGAATACGAAATGTTCCCAACATGCAAAATGCTACGTGAATAGCGATTTCGCATGGGTTTTAACCCAAGCTTATACAAAATAACCCCAATTTTTTTCCAAAATAACTCTAAAAATTTACTATTTTTCAATTTATTGACTTAACCAAGGAGGAATTATTTTATTTACAATTTATTCACAAGAATATCTTTGTATATAACACTCCTCTTAATTACCTTGTTAATCATGAATTTTATGGCCATCTTCCCTGTTATTAGACACTTAAATTATTTGATTATGCACACATTTTTCCCCTTTTTTTATTTTTCTTCTTTTTTCTTTAAAATTACATTTGGCCATTGTATTTCCTACGCCTTTGTCTTTATGTGTGTACAAAGTATATTTCCTTGGAATATCTTATGAATGCTATAATTTTGAATTGTGAGGCAGCCTCGAATGTGAACTGTAGATAGATACCTACAAAATTTTATGTAGGAGGCATGCATGTTTTGGTTAAAATGATACAAGATGAGGTGTATGACATGCAATGCTATTTTTACTGTTCATTTTCACTAGGTGGTTACTGAGCTAGGTGTATAGGCATGTATTATGAATGTACGGCCGTACATACCAACTTATAAGTAACCTCTCTGGATTTTCAGCTTGCCTTTGCTCCCCACTTGAAATTTATTCATCTCTATACGTATTTCCAATTGCATTACTTAGTTCCACAACTTTTCCAACATGATTTCTTTTCCTAAATGGCTTGCCTTATTATTATATGACTGCTCTACTTGGGATAACCCTATTTTTTCTCCTTGCTCCAATTTAAGGTCCCTTTAGAGGGTAGAACTAGATACACATCTTTTAGTGGCTTTGACTCGTTACTGGGATCCCTGCTTTCATATATTTTGCTTTAATAATGTAGAAATTTACCCTTTTCATGTGGAATTGGTTGCCATTCTGAATGTACCTTTTACCCAAGGTACTTTTTTGTGTATGTTATTCGTGCCCTAGGAATCTACCCCTCTAATGTTAGGTTCCTTGTCAAACCTTCTGAGCCTGTAGTGCTTAATCTGTTGTTCGACAGTTTGTATTACTTCAATAGAAATGAGATCTATGCCATGGGCACCATCATTTTCATGTGTTTGGCCCATTATCTATATAGCACCAATGAGATTGGCACCTTGAGGGACTACTAGCTATTTTATGTTGTCAATGGCATATGTGAAGGACTTACCCTATTTCCATTAATCTTGGTGGAGACCTTGCTAGGGCTGGATACCATACATACTGACCCTACTGCCCTATTTACTGGCATCCCTTTTCTACTTCAAGTACCCGTAGTCATTTATTTTAAGGTTGCGTGCCCCTTATGGGTTTTCAAACTATCTTTTCTTTGTGAGACATGCATCCTTTTTATAGATTTTCACATGACCCTGTGCTTAATTTTTACAGGAGATGGATGCCAAACCTTCCCAATAGCTTTTATATTCATCATTGTAGTTTTTTTTTTCTCTTTTTTTCATTTTTTTCATCATTTTTTTAGATTTGGTTGCAGGAGAAACTCAGGATGCTAGTCAAACCTCCCCCTCACATTGTGGATGTATATTCTTTGAGGTTTTTTGTGGCACATATGTGATGTTATTGGATTGGCTCTGTAGAAGAAGGTATCATATGGTTGAGCAGTATAGTAGAGTGGAGGGTAAGCTTTTTGTGCCCTTGGATTCGTGTAAAGTATGTTACTCACGATGAGAGCTCTGAGTGCATGCTCTTTTGTAGTCTTTATAAGGCTACTTTATTCATGATTGCTCGTTGCACCCAACAATTTGGCCTCAGGCAGTACATAGTGTGTGCATGCGTAAACTTTAGTGGAGAAGACCTATCTAATGGCTTTTATCATATGATACCATTACCTCTGAAGGTGTTTACCGGTGAGGAATAATATTTTGGTAGTAAATACCTGTGACTTTGAAACCAGTGCAAAGTATCACTTATAGGTCATAAAGGCACATGATCCAGGGTGTTCCTTCTGAGGTGCCCAGGTAGATGAGGTCTTAATAGTGGTGGCACCATTTGATGGACTTTTCTTAGGCATAAACTGACTGTTGTTGTTATTTCCATTTCTCATTCTAGACATGTACTGTATTACAATGATAACTGCATGAACATGTGTTTAGTGTTGTTTTTGTTGCTTTTTTATGGCCTGCAAGATTTGGCATTTCAGTGTTATGACTATTGTTTGGCTGATGTCCTATTTTCTTTGCTTTGCCTTGCAATGTTATAGCTGTTTAAAGACCCATGCCCCAACAATAATAAATTCTTATGTTTGACTGACTGGCTTTTACCTTATCTGGATTTACCTCTATTCCTTTTTGACTTACTACATACCCCAACAATTTGTCAGAGGTCACCACAAATACACACTTCTTCGGGTTGAGATGGAGATTGAACTTATCAATCCATTTGAAAAACTTCTCTGAAACCTCAAAATGCCCTTTCCCTTGTAGATGACTTAATCATCATGTCATTAACATACACTTCGACTTCTTTATGGATTAAGTCACCAAGGATCTATGTAGCCATTCTCTAATAGGTAGCCCCTGCATTTTTAAATCCAAATGGTATAACCTTATATGCATAAGTCCCATATTATATAATAAGGGTTATCTTCACCTTATCTATTATCTTATTTAAGATATGATTGTACCCTGCATAAATGTAAATTTAGTTAAAGAAACTAATTTAATGCCCTTACCAATAGTCTAGTAGGCAATCTAGTATGGGTTATAGTTGGCTAGCCATAGGGGCATCTTATTATAGGCTAATAACTGTCTACTAAATGAAATATTAAATTTTAAAGTGTAAATGAAATGTAAATGGTCGTGTGGCCCACTAGGTCACTTTTAAGTGTTGTGGATATGTGGGGTTCACATCCAGTGTATCCGGTTTATAAATTCTCAATGGAACGATACTAGGGGCAATATGGTAAAAGGAGTGAAACTAGAATTAAAATGAGTAAATAAGAACTAAAAAATAAAATTATAGTAAAAATAGACTTAATTGAAAGAAAATAAAAGTTTAAGGGTAATATTGGTAATTATTATTAAGTGTAGATTTATAGTGATAAAAAAGCAAACGAATAATTAAATAATAAAAATGTCAAATAGAAAAATGATAGGGACTAAAGTGTAAAAATGTAATAATGCAACTAATATAAGGATTAAATTGTAATTGGAGTATAAATGTTATAAATAAGTGCAAATACTAAGGATTTAAAGACCCAATGACTAAATAAGTTAATTACGATTATATTATAAGTAACTAAAGTATTTGTCAAAAAATTTTAAGCTAAATGTTTTAAATGGACATTTAAGGAAAACAAAAAAAAAAGTAGTAAGAATTAATATTAATAGTACACATGATAATACCAATAATGGTAAAATTAAGTATTGAAATAGAGAACAAGTGGTAATAAAAGAAAGAAAAAGGTATTGACATGTTTAAATAATTAATGAACGACTAGGAAATTAATCATTTAGTCAAGTGTAGTAATTGAGTATATGTATGTTTAAAGATGAAGGAGTATAGCAATATATACATAGTATGCTAGATAATTAATTATGCTTAGGTGTATGTGTAAAGACTACCCTAGATCTTCCTGTTACCTGTCATCTAATATACTCTTTTTCATATGATAAACCGTTAGCTCTATTGTTATGTTGGTTCATATTTTTTATACATATGTATACATCAACACATAGTGAAAAATTATATAGATAGAACTATCAGATAAGTTACACTGCCAACTACATAGTTCTTTACATTATATCCTCCTTAGTACAATATAATAATTACAAGGATAAAACAAAATATAACTCCCTACCATAACTCCTCCTATCTCTAATGTTGGCCTTGAAGTAAAAGATTTTGTTCCTTCAGAATGAATCCTAGCTTCTTGTACCTACACGGATAAACACCTGTGCTAAGCTTGCTAGCTCAGTGGGGAATAAAGTAAAATTATGGAGATGACCACTCACATAAGTCATCGATAATATGCACACATATGAGCATATAATTTGGCATATAATAAGATAGTATCCATAACAAATGGTATGTTTATCACATTGCAAAGCATTATGCAACTTACTTTAGCATTCTCAGTTCTTATTCCCTTATTAATATTTTAGCCTATTTAATAATCACATGCTTCTTCTATTAAATTGCCTAGCAAAGCAATTGTTTGAGTGCATAAAATTATATAGGCTAATCTATATACATATTGGTTGTACTCTCAAATTTCCTTAACATTAGCATAAATAGTGATCATATTCAATTTTATCATTATTTACTAACTTGCTAAGTCATTTTACTCCTTATTGCCTTTGTGTTCACTCATGTAGCTTTTATGTGAATAGTTATATTCATTTGTTTTACTTAGTTCCTACTAAGATTTCTAGTTAGTCTTATTACAATTCCATTCTATTAATAGCCTTAATTTCATTATCATTGTCATGTCATTCTTTTATCTCTTACATGTTATTTCAAGTATATTGATATACTAAGATAGTAGTTTGTATCTTTCTCATGACTTAATTCAACTTATATACATAGGTTGGAAATTTATATTTTAAAAGTCCATCTATTTAATAAGTGTTATAATCTTAAATTAAGCATAGTTCACACATTAATTATTCAAAATCAAGCATGCAACATTATAACTATAAAGAGCACATATTAGCAGCATAATTAATATTAAACCTTTAAATAATCATAAGTGTTCATATATAAATTTTTTGGTTTTAAATGTAGAAAGCATTATGTATTTACAATAATAAATTCTTATGTTTGATACTATAATACGATAAAGTTACTTGTTTTATAGATATCTTCAATAAATTCTTATGTCAACCATTGGCTATACAAATATTATATCATCTTTATCATATTGCATTTCATGATACTTTACTTATCCTTTGTAATAAGCCTGCACCTTTCTAAGGTGTGGATAACGGGTAATATTGTACTATAGTACCCAAAGGTGCGAAAGGATACCCGAAGGTATTAACCTATAGATCTAAATAGGGCCAAACTGTACTATAGATCGGTCAACCGGATCCAAATCGGGTTGGCAAGTGACCCAAATGGGATCAAATTCATAGGGACCTAAATAGGGTCAAACATGTAGCAACTGCAATATACCTATATAGCCATGCCTATCTACCCACTGCCTAGATATAGACACAGGCAACTGTAACTCTTTACTCTAACTTCTTTATCTTTCTCTTTTATGTCTTATTTATCTATAACTCAGTTGCATGAACATATCTAAGAACAAGGGATCATATGCATATTCATTTATTTCTATATACTCTTATAGTCAAGTGTATCTTATTTTCATGTATTAGAATCAATTATGCAATTGTAAGTTCATTAATGTATCATATCACTGGAAAATATACACATTATTACATATTAATACTCATATGTCATCATTCAACTTTTGTATTCTAGTACATTAACATATATTCATGGAATAAATATGAAAATCTAATAAGCATAACAAACCTTTTTACAAGCTTATATATGTCTTTATTTGTTTAAAAATCCATGTTATTTCATTCATTACATTTACACTTTATCATATTGCATAATTTCATGAGCAATTATTCAAAACAAATATAATAATGTACTTTGATTATGATTTTATTTTATGTTTATAATCTTTTATAAAATAATAATATGATTTAGCTTTAGCTTGGTACACCTATATAAGTATTATGCTTTAACTTAGTTCCGATATGATAACTTAGTCCTTATACATTTAATGCCATACTTTATGCTCATTTTTATGTCTAACGTACTTTAAAAGTACTAGAGGGAGTCCGAGTAAGTTTCGGTGCCATTCCAAAACCCAAAAATCAAGCATAAGTGAAAATAGGGGGCACACGACTGAGACAAATTATCCTTTTCCATGTACAAATGGTTACAAATGATGAAGAAGGGTCCACATGGCTAAGACCAAATGGTCTCGGTCGAGTGCACCATTTTGCCTCATGAATTCTACAGACAACTTTCCTGTGGCAAATTGCAAATCATTTAAGACCAACCAAATGGTATTTTCAAGCAAAGTTATCTTCTAACAAGTTGTTTCTCTTCATTTTTAGTTTCTAAAACATAAAAAATAACTTTATTTAGACCTATAAATCTTCATATATGCACTAAACAAACTGGACTACTCCTAATAGCAAGGCAGCAGATATAGTCCGAGTTCAAGCTTAATTTTTGTCATTTTACAGGGGGAATTAGACTTTGACTTCTTTATATAAAATATAGGAATATAAATATAGTTTCCAACCTAACTAGAATCATGCAATTTTAATGTCTATAACTCATTTTATAAAAAAAATAATGTGGCTAGTTCCAGTGAAACTTAGAATAGATTTTTCCTATTTTGAAGGTAACTTCTCCCATTTCAAACCACACACACACATGGTTTAGGGTTTTCCATACCTTATCTAGCCATTTATGTTTCTTCCTACCACCTCGTCCTTCATCTTGTTATTTTCTCCTTCTAATACAATAGATTATAAATGTAAAAATTTAATATTTATATCCATTGTAATTCTCCATATGTAAAGCAAGAAAAAGAAGAGAATTAGAGGAGAAATCTTACCTTAACACACTTAAACATCAACTTTCTCTCTTCTCTCCAATTTAAAATTGAATAAGTGATTTTTGTGTAGGAATAAGAGAGTTTTTTCAATGAAAATTTTTTGAGTTTTGTTCTTTTGAGTTGGCTGACAACTTTACCTCCTTTAACTCCTTTGAATTCTCTTCCACCTTCAAGATATTTCTAGAATTATGCTTGTCAAATTGCTATTAGTCAACTTGTTGACTATGATAAAAATTGCCCTTTACTCCCTCTTTCCCCTTGAATTCCCCAATTTACAACTTAATTACTTTAATTCCCACATTTGACATATGACTTATGATTCAAATATGAATTAAGTCCTCATTTCACATCTTCTTAAATATACACATATTAATTTACCATTTTGCCCTTAACCATTTAATTTAATTCTATTTGGATCCTTTCTTACACTTTCAATACTTATCTCTTCACATTATCTCCATTATACATCCTAAACATATCCGATTACAACTAGGGTATAGTTAGGGGTCTCACAGTATATGTGTAATGGAAATCTTTAGACTTGTAACCACCATTGAGCATAATCAATGCTCAGTACATAGATTATTTACTGCATGTAGGTACCCTTAAGCGATATTTGGGAGCAAACATACATCGATTTGGAGGGTGTCATACCAAAGATAGTTTACTAGTGCTACTTTTTGTAATGTAGTTAATATGGCATGTATATGTAAATATAAGGAAAACTTATGGATATGTAATGGATATTTAAGGACTCAAGTATTTCATTTTGAATTAGTTATATCGTATTTTGGATGGTTATTATGAATGAATGTGGAAATGATGAGAATGCTTGAATGGATGGTTTTCTGAAATTGCAAGAAAGGCAATACAATATTTAAGCTATTGTGTTGCTGAAATTTTCTAAAAAAAAAAAGATGTTTGGATAGTTATAGGCCATCAAAGATTTGGCAAGATGGGATATTTTTCATACGTGTGAATAGGACATACATATACTATAACGAATAAAAGTGTTACAGTACTAGTATCATTAAAATGTAAATCTTCATAAATCAAGCCATTGCATGCTAGTTGCTCACTTTCAATTATTGCAACTTCAGTTGGTATTGTGTTTGAGAAATCACCTAATACAAAAATAAAAAAAAATCAATTAAAAAAGTAAAAAAAAAAGATAATATACTAAATTGATTGTTTTAAGTATTAACTGAAATCTAATATGTAAATATAATATATTCAAATATTGAATAAATGAATTTAAGAATGGAAATGAAAAATTAAAAGTATTTGTTTGATATATTACATAGGATAGTATTTCGTAGAACAGTGATGCACAGAGGATAAGTTGTGAAATCTGGTTCTTTCTTTCTTAGTTCCAATAAAATAGAACGTACATGTCATCATCAACTTTTAGGGGTTGATATCCTGCAGCTAGTTTGTACTTTATATAAAGAATGTCATATTCTACATATATATTAATCTGTTTTGATATAATTTCCAATAGTTGTTCGTAATTGCAAGTCGAAGGAAGTAAAATGCCTTTCATTTCAAAATTCTCATATTTTTTATTCACATTTTAGTGCCCACCATACTCAATTAATATTGTTATCATATCCATATTGCTATTATGTCACTATTATTTGTACATGAATGTAAAATAAATCAGAAAATAATTTGTTTCAAAATCTAAAAATATTATATTGTATAACATAATAAAACATACCAAGTTTTATTTAAGTGTAATAGACTCCATTGATTTTTGTACATCAACTAAATACAATGTATTATTGTTTAACAAATCTCCATACCCTATATTTTATTATCACAAAACTCAATGCATTGTATTATTTTTTGATAAAACTTTATACAATGTAATAAACTTTATAAAAATTAAACACAATGTATTGTATTTTGTAATGAAATAAATAAAGTGTATTTTATTTTCACAAAACTAAATACCTTGTATTTTCTTTTCATAAAATACAATAAAGCTTACTTTTCTTTTAACAAACTCAAAAAATAGTGTATTAATTTTATATAAAGCTAAATAAACTAAATTAAACTTTATAAAAATTAAATACACTGTATTGTATTTTGCAATGAAATAAATAAAGTGTATTTTCTTTTCACAAACTAAATAGACTGTATTTTCTTTTCACAAAATACAACAAAGTGTATTTTTCTTTTAACAAAACTCAAAACATGATGTATTCGCTTTTGATACAAAATAAATACGCTGCATTAAACTTTATAAAAATTCAATACATTGTATGGTATTTTGTAATGAAATAAATAGAGTGTATTTTCTTTTCACAAAACTCAATACAATGTATTTTCATTTTACAAACACATAATAAAGTATATTTTATTTTAACAAAATTAAAACACAGTGTATTACCTTTTGATACAAACTAAATACACTACATTAAACTTTATAAAAATTAAATACAATGTATTGCATTTTGTAATGAAATAAATAGAGTGTGTTTTCTTTTCACAAAACTAAATACATTGTATATTCTTTTCATAAAATACAATAAATTGTATTTTCTTTTAACAAAACCTAAAATACAGTGTATTAGCTTTTGATACAAACTAAATACATTGCATTAAACTTTATAAAAATTAAATTCAGTGTATTGCATTTTGTAATGAAATAAATAGATTTTATTTTCTTTTCTCAAAACTAAATACACTGTATTTTCTTTTCATAAAATACAATAAAGTGTATGTTTTTTTAACCAAACTAAAAAGATAGTGTATTAGCTTTTGATGAAAACTAAATGCACTATATTAAACTTTATAGAAATTAAATACAACGTATTGCATTTTGTCACAAAACTAAATACAATGTATTTTTTTCATAAAATACAATAAAAGTGTATGTTCTTTTAACAAAACTAAAAAGGCAGTGTATTAGCTTTTGATACAAACTAAATACACTATATTAAACTTTATAAAAATTATATACAGTGTATTGCATTTCTTAATGAAATAAATAGATTATATTTTTTTTACAAAAATAAATACATTGTATTGTCTTTTCACAAAACACAATAAAGTGTATGTTCTTTTAACAAAACTCAAAACACAGTGTATTAGCTTTGATACAAACTAAATGCATTGCATTAAGCTTTATAAAAATTAAATACAATGTTTTGCATTTTGTAATGAAATAAATAGAGTGTATTTTCTTTTCACAAGATTAAATAAATTGTATTTTCTTTTCACAAAATGCAACAAAACTAAAAACACAATGTATTAGCTTTTGATACAAACTAAATATACTTTATTAAACTTTATAAAAATTTAATATAGTGTATTGCATTTTTTAATGAAATAAATAGTGTATTTTTTTCATAAAACTAAATACACTGTATTTTCTTTTCATAAAATACAATAAAGTGTATGTTCTTTTAACAAAACTCAAAACACGGTGTATTAGCTTTTGATAAAACCTAAATACACTTTGTTAAAATTTATAAAAATTAAATATAGTTTATTGCATTTTGTAATGAAATAAATAGAGTGTATTTTATTTTGATAAAACTAAATAAAATGTATTTTCTTTTCAGAAAACACAATAAAAGTGTATTTTCTTTCAACAAAACTCAAAACATATTGTATTAGCTTTTGATACAAAATAAATCCAATGTGTTAAACTTTATAAAAATTAAATACAATGTATTGCATTTTGTAATGAAATAAATATAGTGTGTTTTCTTTTGACAAAATTAAATACAATATATTTTCTTTTCACAAAACACAATAAAGTGTATGTTCTTTTAACAAAACTCAAAACACACTGTATTAAGTTTTGACACAAACTAAATACAATGTATATTACTTTTGTAAAAGTAAATACACTATATATTTTTCATAAAAATCAACACACTATATATTATTTTGATAAAACTCAATAAAATGTACTAAACTTTGCAAAATTGAATAACATCAAATCAATATAGTGTAGTATATGTTGATAAAAGTAAATAAAATGTGTTTTCAATTTAATATGCATTATACTAATTTTTGAACCTGATCTAAATATAGTGTATTAGAAGATACAATATTTTTACATGACATATGCAGTATACATGATATATGTAATCAGGCAAAGATAATAGACAACATGCAAAATAATTATTTAAAAATTTAAGTAAATTGAATGGGAAGTATGAATGATTGTAAGTTTTGTATTAAGGAAAATAGATAAAAACATATTGTAGAATATGGATTACGTATATTCAATTCAAGCAAATGCTATTATTTCAAAATTTAGGTAAAGAGAATGAGAGGAGAGAATTAGCAGTAATTTTAGATTATCTAAATCGCAGAAAGAAGATAAAACTTACACTGGTCGTAGTAATTTTAGAAGCTTGATATATTATGAAATCGAAGTGCTCTAAATTTACGATCTGTCAGAAATAATCAGAGGATAAATAATTTGAATCTTTGTATATTGATCAATGAGAACGATCATGTATTTTTATTTTTTGAGAGAAAATCCTATTTGAATTGTATATGTTCAATGGAAAAATTAAAAAAAATTCATTTGGGATATATTTGAAAGAGAAAATTTGGCAACCTAGCAGTTATGAAATAGAAAATTTTAATTTGAATTTTATAGAAAGTTGAAAATGTGCACAGACATTAATGATATATATTTTTTATGATATTTATATAAAAAAATTCTATTTTTTTAAAAAGTAAACTTACCCTTAAAATTTCGAATTTCGTTTTCCCTTTTCTTTTCTAGAGCATCCTTTGCATGCAAAGAAAGAGTAGCCCCGTTATATGCAACTACGGTATTTGGAAAATGGAATTACGGATTGATTTAGTAATTAGGATAACTTATCTAAATAAAAATTAATTGCGTTAATATTGTAAATAAAGAGAAATGTAATGGCTAAATAATGAGAAGAAATCAAATAGCAGAGCGTCAAGGTTTGGAGGCAAACCATGGTAGCATTGGCTGTTTGAAAGGGACCCATATAGGTGTAAGTGGGGTCCTCGCATTCTCATTCTTTGCCGTCCTTTATATTCCAAGGATTCCCTCTTCTCTCTCTCCCCAATTTTCGATTTCGTCTTCTTCATCGTCATCAACTCCGTTTCAAAAGCTCCATCTACTTTGTGTTTTCTTTCCTTTTTTTTTCTTTTTAATTTTTCCATAGAAAACACACTTCTTCGTACCAAAGGAAGATCACTATCTCTGGTAAGAATTTTCTCTTTGCTTTTCCTTTCTATATCTGTGATTGTTGATTCATATAATAGTAAGTGAAATTTTGTGTTTCCGTGTTGATCATCTTTTTAGCGATCATGATCTTGTGTATCTGATTCATATCTAATGAATCATTTCCTTATCCTTTAACAGTGTTTCATCTTTACTAACAGTTCCCATCATGATGATCATTCTCTTACCAATACTTTCTCTCTTTTTGATGCTTCTAATTTTGAATTTATTTTATGCATGCACTGTGCTTGTCAATTATAGATGCTAAAAAACTAATATTTCTACTAATTTTTATTTAATTGTTGTGATCAAAAGTAGCCATGGTTTATGACAGATGATTGACAAGTACATCTACAAATGTAAATGGAGAAAAAAAAAAAGAAAAAGAAAAAGGAAAGGCTATCCCCCCGGGTTTGGTGGGATTTAAAACAGGGCATTTAGAGTCTAGCTAGAAATTTTGTATTGTCTAATAAAAAAAATTTCATTTTCATACAAAATTTAAATAATTCTTTAAATACTTTACTGAAGTTAAATTAAAAAATAAAAAGTTAAAATTATAAGAATGCGTTTTAATTTTTTCTTAACAGGGAGAGTCAATTTAAAAAAAAAAAGTTGTAAGAATCCTCATATACCTATATCATTGATTTAAATCAGCTATTTATTAATTACAGAGCTCCATTTACTTATTTTTTTTTTTTAAAGAATATGTCGCAAGAAGCACAAATCAATTAGCACAATCTGTGCATGTCAAATTTTACAGAAAAAAGAAAATGAATTGTCAATTTGAAATAAGTTCTACTTACAACTATAAAATCATAGTTGGTGAGTTCAAGTTGAAATTAGTAATCCATGACTTGGAAAAAATAATTTGTCTTGAAATAGAAATCTGTAATCTATGAATTTGAAAAATAAAATGACCACAATTATTTAATTTTCTGAACAGACTAATAGCAATTATAATCATCCGGGTTTAAAAGAACATCCATGGGTTCTTTGACTAGTTGGTTCAAGTGTTAGGTTTAATATTTAGTTATATGATAAGAAGTGTTCATCCCCCAAGGGAAAGCATCTGTCTTTATATTCGTTTTGGAAATTTCTTTTTCAAATTGGATCAATGAGAATGTTCGTAAAACAAACTATATACGATCTATAAAAAATTATAAAAAATATTATAATTTTTTTATAAGTATTTGTATATTTTTTAACATGATAATATGCCATCATTTAATTTAAGAGAGAATTCCATCCAACTCTGTGGAGATTTGTTGGAATTGAGTATGGAAGAGGAAGTTTATAGATAATGGTAAGAGAAAATGAGTGTCTAATTGAGCTGTCGCTCGCATTGAACATACCTTTTGAATAAAAATATAAATAAAATGTAAACAGAACAAATAAAAAAAATGGAGATGGGGATGAGGTGCCTAATTTTAGTGGATCCACACATTATAGTTCTTTTTTTTTTTTTTGTGATTATATTTAAACATTGCGACAAATAGTATTTGTAGTAGTTTTGTTTAAAAAAAATTTTAAAAAGTCGGTAATTAAGTAGTCTCTTTCTTTATCAGGAAATAGAAAAAGAAAAAAGGCGGTCTCTTTCGGTCTTTGGATATTGTTTGATTGAACCATCTCATCTTCTGCAAATATATATATATATATATATATATATATATTAATTTGTTTATTTTAACGATTTTTCATATTAAATTTTTATATTTTTAAAATTAAATATTAAATTGTTAAACTGTTCGAAAATAATATATTAAATTTAAAATAGACTGTATAAATAATTGTATAATATAAATACGGTAAAAATTACGTGTATTTTAATAGAATATTATTATTTTTTTATTTCTATTTAGATTTAATGCATTTTAATTTAAAATTAAAAAATTTAATGTGTTTTAATTGAAAAATTTAATGTATAATTTTAAAAATATAAAAATTTAATGTCTAAATATATAAAAATTAAAATATTTAATATATAATTTTAAAAATATAATAATTTAATATATAAAAAGTAAAAGGAATTTTTTGGGGCCCACAAAGCTAACTGTGATCACATGATAGATCAGAACTAAAATTTTAATGATTTGAATCTTAATCTTAATCTTGTTCTTGTCTTGTTTATATATATAAAATATATATGCACATTAGTAACAGGTGGGTTTTTATTTTTTATTTTTATATGACAAATAGCAACTAGTAGTTGTTATCAAATGTTGCCATGTGATTTTTTTTATGGAGTTGGCGGATTTATCCATTTTTGGTCCGATGTTTCGGCATGCAAGATGCCTTAACTGAAATGTTTTAAAATCGGTCGATGTTGAACCGAACAATCAACCGAGTCATAGTGGGATTGGTCCGATTAACCTCCCTTTTTTTTTTTTCAAATGTCGCTGGAGGAATTTTTTTATCCTTGTCTTAATATTTTAATTGCATTTATATATTTGTTATCACTTTTTTCTTTATTAATTAATAAAAGGACAATATAGTCAATTACTAATATATTTTATAACATTGAGATGTATTAATTATTTTCTTAACATTTGTGCTAAATTTCAAAAGTAACATATAAAAAGGAAAGGATGGTATGTTCTTTTTATTTTAAAATAAAAAAAAATATAATATGAATGGCACTGTATACAACCTTTTTTATGGTAAAAACATAGAATATGAATGGCACTATATAAAATAAAAATAAAACTATTCAAAAAAAATATTCATAATCAAGTATCAATAAAAGGAAATTATTTTCAAATAATTCAATATTTGTAATAAAAAAATTTAACATAAATAAATATACTGACAAGTGAATCAAAATAAAAATTTAAAATATAAAAAAAAAAAACTACAGAAACCAAATATAAGTGACAAATATTGAAATGATTCATCAAACATAATTTTCAAATATTCAAATAAATTAATAAGCTATTATACATTTTCAGCGTATAAACTTAAAAGATAAAGTATGTGAACAAAAGAAAAAATTTCCTATTCTATATAATTTGTATGAGATGTGTTGGTCCTTGTTGGACAGGTCATCTTAATATATATATATATTTTGAAGTAGAGAAACTTTCATTAAGAGAAATTAGCTATCAAGGTTGAGTACATAAAATTTGGAGGGAAATCCAAATTAGCTGTTAAAGATGTGAACGGCAAAGTTAAAATTTGAGTGTTAAATTTTAGAATATAATATGGTTTGAGCCTGTATTATGTGATGTTTGAAATTTATTTCATTTTCTTTTCCAAGCCAAAAATAGCAAGGAATCACACGCAATACAAAAAAGAACCCCGTAAATTCTTGCTTCATTTCTACTTAGCTCAAAGTACTGACTTTCTTTTATTATTTCAAAAGTAAGCTAGCATGGAAGAGGAGATCCAAGTTACTTCAGAAATCCCAATAATGAAGGTTTATACCGTGGATGATGCTGATGCTACAAAGGTAAAAGATTAGACTTCCATTCTTCCTAAATAGAATAATGTATGTTTTATTTCTGGTCAATTTTTCTCTTATTTATTTAATTTTATTTTTTTCGAAATTTTATGCTTCATTAATTCTCATAAGATTTCTTCCATTTTCGGCTCGTAAGATTTCTTCCGTTTTCGGTTCATGAAGTAATCATTTGCTTGGGCATGTCTTAGGTTAATGTTCCATAAATGAAAAAAAAAAAATAATAAGAAAAACTGAAACTTTATACACATGGAAAAAGAAAAGGAAAAGAGCAACAGCATGCACGTACATTTTTACATTTTACTAACAAGGCAACTCTGATTTTAAGTCACCAATTATTGAGCCTACTAAAACTACAGGAAGGCAATAGTGACACAGCAAAAGTAGAAACACACGGGAAAAAAGATGAGGACGAGACTGATGGAGAATTCATTAAAGTGGAGAAGGAATCCCTTGATGTTAAGGATCCCTCCCATAGAGCTGAGGATGCAACTGCAGAAAATGAGAAGCCGTTGGCAGTAGAAAGAAACTTCAGCATCTCAGCCAGAGAATTATTGGAAGCTCAAGAGAATGCAAAGGAAATTGAACTTGAACTGAGAAGAATTGCTGGAGCATTAAAGCATTCTGAGTCTGAAAATGCAAAATTTAAGGAAGAAATCTTGCTCACAAAGGAGAAGCTGGAGGAAAGTGAAAAGAAGCATGCAGAGCTCCAACTTGATCACAAGAATTTACAAGAGCAGATGATTGCAGCTGAGAAGAAATATAGTTCACAGCTAAAAACTTTGCAGGAAGCTCTGGAAGCACAAGACAAGAAGCATGAGGAATTGGCTGAAGTGATGGTAGCATTTGATGGCCTGAGTCTTGAGCTTGCAGACTCTAGAAAGAGGATGCAAAAGTTGGAAGAGGAGCTGCAAGCTTCTGCTGGTGAAGCAAAAAGGTTTGAGGAGTTGCATAAACAAAGTGGTTCACATGCTGAAAATGAGACACAAAGGGCACTGGAGTCTGAGAGGCTGCTTAGGGAAGCAATATTAAGTACAAAAGAAATGGAAGATCAGATGTCATCCCTTCAGATGGAAGTTCAGGACTTGTATGAGAAGATTGCAGAAAATCAGAAAGTTGAAGAAGCCCTTAAGAGCACTGCAGCAGAAATTTCAGCAGTTAATGAAGAATTAGCACTTTCAAAATTGCAAGTGTTGGATATCGAGCAAAAGCTTCTTTTGAAAGAGGGTTTAATAAGCGAAATTTCTCACGAATTAGACCTCAAGAAAGCTTCAGAATCTCAAGTAAACGAAGATCTATTGGCATTGGAAAATTCACTCGTTGCAACCAAAAAAGATCTCCAAGCTAAGGTTTCTGAGTTGGAAGCCATCAAGTTGAAGCTGCAGGAGGAAGTTGATAAGAGGGAGACAGTTGAAGCCAAATTGCAAAACCATGAAACACAATTCTCAACTGTACATGATGAACTGGGTGAAGTAATAAAAGCAAAGGAAGCTCTTGAGGCAACTGTGGCAGATCTCACTAGTGAAGTTGCAAAAATAAAGAATTCACGCAGTGAACTTGAGGAGAAGTTGAAGGTTTCAGATGAGAATTTCTCTAAAGCAGATTCTCTTCTAACTCAAACATTATCAAACAATGCAGAGCTTGAACAAAAAATGAAGTCTATGGAAGAGCTTCACAATGAATCTGGAACTGCAGCAGCATCTGCTTCTAAGAAAAATCTGGAACTTGAGAATTCAATCCGAGTTTCAACTGAAGCAGCAGAAAATGCAAAATCCCAGGTGAAAGAAGTTGAAGCATGCTTAATCACGGCTGAGCAGAGGAATGTGGAACTTGAGCAACAATTGAGTTTTGTTGAATTAAATTCAGAGAGAGAAGCAAGGGAATTTTTAGTTAAAATAACTGAACTCACTGGTGCACTGAAAGAATTGGAGGAAGAGAAAAGGCAGTTGAATGAGCAGATGCAAGAATATCAGGAAAAGATAACCCACATCGAATCTTCCTTAGGCCTGTCCTCATCACGTTGTGTGGAGCTTGAGGATTTGTTGAAGATTACTACAGAGAAGTGTGCTGAACATGAGGACAGGGCAAATATGAACCACCAGCGCAGCCATGAACTTGAAGATTTGTTCCAGATGTCTCATTTGAAAGTAGAGGATGCTGGCAAAAAAGTGAATGAGTTAGAGTTGTTACTTGAAGCGGAGAAATATAGAATTCAGGAACTTGAGGAGCAGATCGGAACACTAGAAAAGAAACGTGCAGATGCAGAAATGGAGTCCAGTAAATACTTTAACAAGGCAACTGAACTTTCATCCGAGCTTGAGACATTCCAAGCAAGGGCATCATACCTTGAAAGTGTACTGCAAACAGCCAACGAAAAGGAGAGAGAGCTGACAGAATGCTTGAATTCTGTGACCAATGAAAAGAAGAGCTTAGAAGATGCCTTAAACGGTTCTAGTGAGAAGCTGGCTGAAGCTGAGAATCTTGTGGAAGTCTTACGCAATGAATTAACTGTGATGCATGACAAGTTAGAGAGCATTGAAAATGATCTAAAGGCTACTGAATTGAGAGAGAGTAGTGTAATAGCAAAACTGAAGTCTGCTGAGGAGCAGCTAGAGCAACAAGAAAAATTACTGGAGCAAGCTACTGCAAGAAAGTCAGAGCTTGAATTGTTGCATGTCTCCCTAGCAAGGGATACAGAAGTCAAACTTCAAGAGGCTATAACAAACTTCACCAACAAGGATTCTGAAGTGAAATTTCTGCTGGACAAGCTGAAGAGTCTTGAAGAACAAGTGAGGTTGAATGAAGACCAGGTTGTGGAAGCATCTGGAAAATATGCATCTATTAGGGAAGAACTGGAATCGTGTTTGTTAAAAGTGTCTTCCTTGGAAACTGTGAATGAAGAACTCAAAAGGCAGAACTTGGAAGCAGGGGACAGGGTTTCCGTCTCTCACTCTGAAAATGAGCGGCTAGTTGAGACAAACAATCAGCTTAAAACCAGGATTGATGAACTTCAAGAACTGCTAAATTCCACTGTTTCTGAGAAAGAGGCCTCAGCTCAACAACTTGCTTCTCACATGAGCACTATTACAGAAATAGCAGATAAACACTCCAGGGCTTTGGAACTTCACTCCACAACTGAGGCACGACTGGCACAGACTGAAAAAGAGTTACAAGAGGCCATTCAAAGGCTGATTCAGAGAGATGAAGCAATAAAAGGATTGAATGAACTGCTAAATGCACATGAAGGCAAAATAACATATCATGAAGAACAGGCTCACCAAGCTTATGTAATTGGAGAAACTCGAAAACTTGAGCTGGAAGACACTCACCTGAAATTAAAACATCTTGAAAGTATTGTTGAGGAACTGCAACTAAATTCAAGTCGCTTTGAAAAAGAGAGTAAAGTACTGGCTGAAGCAAACATAAAGCTCACTCAGGAACTGGCCTTGTATGATTCCAAACTGATTAATTTAGAGGCAAACTTGTCTGCATCCCATTCTGAGAAGAAGGAAACAGTTGAGCAGCTTCAATCTTCACAAAAAACCATTGAAGATTTAACTCAGCAGCTTACTGATGAAAGAGAGAGACTACAGTCTCAGGTTTTACGTAATCCTTTCTGATGTATTTTGTATCATGATTTGGTGATTTAGTCTGCTGACTTGTTACGTTTTTATGCTGCAGATATCTTCAGTCATTGAAGAGAACAGCCTGCTTAATGAAACCTATCAAAATACGAAGAAGGAACTTCAATTGCTGATCGCCCAGCTTCAAGAGCAAGTAGAAAAGAAAAAGGCAAATGAAGATGCCCTAAAAGCTGAATTTGAAAATCTCAAGGCTGAGATAGCTGAGAAGCTAGCAATGCAACCCCATCTCAAGGAACTTGAAGAAAAATTGGCAACAGCAGAAGCTCGACTCAAACAAGAGGTATTTGTTATCCATCGCAGGAATTTAAAGGAAAACTAAAAAAAAAAAAAAATTAGTTTTCAACTGATGTCTATCAGCTAACCCTGATTACCGTTAATTTTAAAGGTTGAAAGCATTCAAGCAGCTGCTGCTGGAAGAGAAGAAGAGTTGAATTTAAAACTGCAGGATCATGCACTTAAAATCCAAGATAGGGATCTACTAAATGATAAATTTCTACAGCTTGAGAGAGAGTTACAACTTGCTAAGAGTATTGTTACTGAAAAGGTTAGACACTATTTGTACCTTTTTTTTTTTTTCACTTTTTAAGGGTCATCTTGGCATGTGTTTGTTTCCCATGAAAATAGTTTTGAGATTGTTTTACTGCTTTTTATAGTTGAGAATCATCCTGGGTTTTGATTGAAATTTCTATTTGATGTTCAACTGAACAGGAAGAAGCAAACTCTCAGAAAGATTTAGAAAGAAAAGCAGCTCTGGAGAAATCCTTTGAAGAACTTGAAGCTAAGAACAAACAAATCACACTCCTAGAGAAGCGAGTCAAGGAGCTAGAGCAGAAACTGCAAAAGGCTGATGCACAATTTGAAAAGGTCAGTTCAGTTTATCCAATATTACATCCTAGATTAATAAGTATGAACGAAACGCAAACGGTGAACTTAAATCTAAATGTAGCCGACTTTCTTTGACATTTTACTTTTTTATATGCCAAAGAAACTTTCATCAATTTGCACTGATAGGAGGAATTCATCAAACTCATTTTTAAAAAGAAAAGGTGGCTCCTCATATGGTCCCTATCAAACTTCTCATTTAGTTCAAGCATCCATCTGATAACTTATTGATGAATACTTTATTTCAAGGAAAGAATATATTTAAAACATCTTAATATTCTTAAAAATATTTATAATTGACTAAATTATCCTTCTTTCTAATTAGCATACGGAACAAGAAATGCATAAATGAATTTAGAATAGTAAGAGCAAAATACAAAACATGTAATAAATTTCATCTTAAAAAGTGATACTTGAAGTAAAAAAAAAAAAAAGAAAAAAAAAGAAAAAGAAAAACTCTAATGGCTTGTTTGTGAAGATGGATTCTCTATGGGTATGGATTTCAATGGCTAATCCATGTTTTTATTTTGCAGCATTTGTTAACTTTGGAAAACTTGGAATAGAAAAAAAAATAAAATTATTTCAAATTTTTCGAAATATTTATTAAAAAAATAAATCTCGCAAAAGAAATTTTTTTAACTGCTTATATTTTGAAAGATGAAAATATGCATATTTTAATATAGAATTAAGATATGCATTCCTGTATTTTGACAGATAAAAAATAACAAAAAAAATTGAAGAAAAAATATTTTTAATTAATTTCAAAAAATTTAACAAACAATTAAAAAAAATTCAAAATATTTTTTAGTATTATCTTGATTATTTTATATTTTGATGTTGAAAATATTACAGTTTTATTTTAGAATTCCTTATTTGGATTGATTTAACAAACCACAAATTCTTAGTCATGCATGCATGGTTTCTTTCTTTTACTGTATTTATTGAATTTTAATAACTTGATAATATAACTCTAATATTTAATTTAATTTTAATAACTTCATAATGTAACTCTAATATTTAATCAATTAATTATTTTTTTTAAATTATTTTCTATAAAAAAAATTTATTAAACCATACGAGTATCTTGGCAAACACACTAGTAAATCCCATGCCACTCTGCCCCACCTCATATCTCCCCATAAACTGTTTCATCTAAACATCGCGTAAAAGTGAAGCTTCAAATGGAATGGAGTGAGTAATATTATTTCCTCCAAAATAACCGACTTTCATTAGTGCTCGAGGGACGCTGGCTTGGCCATGATACAAAGTAGTTCCTCTCGTCTGCAGCCGCTTGACTGAATAATTACCCTCTTCAACCGTTTTCTATTTTTTCAAAGATTTAAATATTCTCAATTAGTATCTGGCCACTCATGTGCGTTTTCTGTGGATTCTATCGTCATATATGAACACTGCATAACCAAATAGCTTTTGAAATGGGCCGCATCTTTCTGTATAGCCAAATGGTAATATAGTCAATCAGTTGCAGGGTGATGGGAGCAATCTGACCGACAATAAGGACGGCATAGAGATCAACTCCAGAGACATCGGATTAGCTCTTAACACCCCCGCAAAAAGGAAGGGTAAGAAAAAGATAGAGGCTGCAGCTGTCCCCGCCTCATCCTTTGGACAGGCACATTCTCAAACCACAGAGGTTTCTCCTGTCATGCACATCAAGTTTATTTTAGGAGTTGCCCTAGTATCTATCATCATTGGCATACTTCTTGGGAAGCGTTATTAGTTTTTGGTGCTTTTTGTTTTGGCTTGCCAAATATTTGGCCGTTTTTCTCCGTAATTGTTGTTCCCCTTTGTTTTTTTCTTTTTTTTTTGTTCCCTCGTTTTGGACAAGTTTATACATAGAAGAATGGAAGTTTTGTCCGCATACCAGAGTTAGATCTTTGATATTGGTGAGGGAATCTGTTTTTCGATATAATTAGCTAAGAATGTTCGACTCCTGTAACCCTCAAGTTTGCGTTCTATTATTTAACTGTGTTGCAAATGTCAAAGGTTTTGATCATATTATTTGCCGGCTCTGCTCAGCAGTCTTCCTACGTGCTTTGAAAACACAAGATTAGGCAAAAGAACCAAACTGCTAAGCTGCTTGAGAGTTGGATCAATATAAATCTCTTTTATGCTTGTTCACTAAATCATGATCGATATTTAAGCTAACGTACAAATCTTGTTTAATAAGCGTGCCAAATTTCAGCAAGATAATGTTCATTGAAAAGGCGATGAAAATGGCCTGCTATGTTGAAAATATAAACTCAAAATAAATGTTTTATTATAACTAAGGAGTCTATTCCAATTTTGTGTGGGTTATTAAAATAGATATTAATGTATTTAATTACTTAAGAAGTCTACGAGTTGCTTTGTATGTTTATATATGTATTATTTTGAATTAATGAATGTGATATAGAGATTTCTTTGTCATCCATCAAACTTTGTTTTCTGTCAAAGTCTCTGTTTTCTAACATACTAAGCTTGTTTAACAAGGGTCTTAAAAATGGGTTTGGAGGATAGATAATTGAAAAGGGGATGAAAATGGCCTTAAGTAAGATAAAGTTGGTTCCGGATCACTAAAATGACATGCTGGTAAGAAGAGGTTCAAGACCATCGTACTGTCTAACAGAATTTAGCAATAGAATGCAATATGTAACTAGAACTTTTGCAATAGAATGAAGTATGCAACTCAAAAAATTTAGAGATTAATTATGTTTCTTTCTGGAAAAAGAGTAATCTGATGCTGAATTCACCCTAGTCCATTCAAAATAGTTTAAATTACTCGTCTTTCCGTTACTTCTGAAGAAGAAACCGTGCCAATTATAAGAAGTTGAACTTCAAAGCAACAGCACAACTCAACTGAGCACGGGTGTGCATCCCGGTAATGCCCCTTTATATATACCTGTAAAACCCTGTACATAAAACAGACAGTCAGCTTCCGAATTCCCCCACAAATAAAAGCGTGATTTAAGTTCATTTATCATTACCGGTTTAGGCATATCAATTTCATTTCGGTATACATATTTATATGGCATTCTTTACCATCATTAATGTCACAATCCTATTCTACTAATTTTACTATGCTTTAATATAGATTTAGCAGATCAATGTTAATGCATTACATGACCTATTAAGCTTTACAAACTTGTTTATATTACATAATTTAATTACATAAACTTAAACCATACATAACAAAAAGATTTAAACCTACAAGCTCAAAACCACTTTTGGCCCTGGTTATTGCAGATATGTCCTTGATCCGAAAACCGTACTAAGCTTGCAAGTTCAGTGAGAAAATCTCAATTTGAACGACCTTTCATAGAATCCATTTGCAAGCGCACAAATATGAGCAATAAATATACAACAATTATGTATAAAATGCAAACAATATTTAGATCAATACATCACAAAAATCAGTCTTTAAAAAGAACAATGATTTATTTTTCATATTCTTTTAATTTATTATCATATTTCTCTATATCACTTTTCACATATGTCACGTTTTAATTTATTTTTATAGTTAGCCTACACCTTTTTGTGGGTGTGGATAGACCTACACAGATGAAACAACATACTAAGCTTGCAAGGTTAGTGGGAAAATCTCAATTTGAACGACCTTTCATAGAAGCCATTCGCAAGCACACAAATATGAACAATAAATATAAAATAATTATGTGTAAAATGCAAACATGCAATATTTAGATCAATACATCATAAAAAGTCATGCTTTAAAAAGAACAATGATTTATTTTTCGTATTCTTTTAATTTACTATCATATTTCTCTATATCACTTTTCACATATATCACGTTTTAATTTATTTATGTAGTTAGCCTACACCTTTCTTTGGGTGTGTATAATAGATGCCGTAGATACCCGTATGTATGGCCTGTAGATACCCATAGGTATCGCCTATAGATACATGTAGGTACCTCATATAGATACTCATAGGTACGAGATTATAGAGAGACAATTCAGTCTCAACTATATACACCATTAATGCCAAACTGTAGCAGCTACTTTGTAACATTACTAGACATGCCTATCTATCGACAACCAAGTCAAAAATTAGGCTATAGTATCCACATTTCTTTTAGCTTTTACATTTATTATAGTCGCCGGTAAACCAAACATATTCAAGTGTATATTTTTCAATACCTCTAGTTCATACTAATATCTTCATATACTATAATACTTTATCGAAGTCAAACAAGCGCACTAGATCAGCTAGTAATATAGAAAAATATAGATTAAGATCCCAAATATCGTACCCAATAGAATATGAATTGCTGAGCCAAATATTCTTAAGTGAGTTAAATTAATCTGAAAATATTTTTCAAGTTTTTGATTTTAAAGACATGAATTAAACTAGACGTAAACTAACAATAAAGCAAAATAAAAACTTAAATTAAACCAACATTAATAAAGACAATAACTAAAATACTTTTACTGAAGGACTTTCCACCTCAATTTTTCATGCATATGACTTAGTTAAAGATAATGCAGTTGATTATGAAAAACTGACAATAAATTCAGATAACTTCTCAGAATATCTTTATAAGTATCAAATTTTCTTACTCAAAATAATTCAATAGTCGGTATAAAAATCCAGTTCTTAAACTCCTAAATATTTGTCAGACCCTTTCTCAAAAAATCTCGCTTCATTCATTCTTAATTCACCTCTTCATAAACTTAATTCACCAAAATTCAATACATAGTTATCACATTTTTCAAAAAATAATCATGCATGAATTTAAATGAATTAACAATGAACATGCATACCTTAAGTCAATATTGCATTTGATCATTAATCATTTCTCAACAAATCAACAATCAAAGTAAATGTTACTCAAGATAAGGATTTTGGTTTAGGAATTAAGAAATAACTAATTGACATTTAATTATAGAACAAACTAAGTCACTACATAAAGAAATATGAGGGTTTAAGTTTCTCTCAGCAAAAGAAAATGAACTACTCACTTATTGTCATAAAACTTAATTAAATAAAAATAAGATAAAAAAACGATACACATAAAACCGTTCAGCTGTTCTTGAAGTTTCCTTAGAACCCTTCAATCCTAACCTTCAAATTCTAAGTAAAAAACTAAACTAAAAGATTATAAATTACATAAAGAAAATAAAAAGCTCTCCCTATTTTGGTGTTTCTATGCTCCTTTTATAGATTGACAAGAAGAAATTAAACCAACTTAAACTTCCTATTCTGCTGGACTTTTAATTGTAGCAAAAGACTTTCTATTTAGTAAAGAAGAGAATCCAATCGCAAATAGGATTGATAGACTCGGTGGAGTGTAATTCCAATCGACCGATTATGCTTAAGTAAATTGGTCTTGCTCGGTAGAGTGATTTTTCACTCTACCATGTACTTAGTTTCATAAGCCACTCCACAGAGTGAAAAGTCACTCCACAGAGTGACTATCTTCTGCACTCAATGATCAAATCTCTTCTCATGTAAAACCTTCCAAAAGCCAAAGTTTCAATTAAGTCCTTCAAGTTCACTTCTTTTTCTTCAATTAGGTCCTTAAAAAACCAAAAAAACACAATTAAATAATTAAAGCCTATATTAAAGAAATTAACTAATAAAGCAACTAAATTAACATAAAAACACATTAAAAACACATTAAAAATATAGTTAATTTCACACTTATCAAATGCGCCACACTTAACCTTTGCTCGCTCCCAAGCAAATATGAACAAACTAATTTCTTAGAATAATCAAACTCTAAATTAGATTTATACAATTCAAAACTAGGTTCAATAATTAACAAGAGCACTCAATAAAATTATGGCTAGAATAAACTAAAACAAAGAAATAAAAATTAGTTTCCATATATGTGTGCAAGACCAAAATAATTTAAGCAATTTTTAAAAATAAAACACCAATGCACTTTATAATCAAAGCTTTAGAATTGATGTATACCAAGTATACATGTGGCTTCGCACTTGAAGCCTCAGAAATACCATAGGCCTCTCATTTAGCACCAAAATCCAAAGGTCATCTCCACTAAATAACTCAAAGCAAAGCATAGAAACACTTAGATCTTAATTGAGTTGTAATGGGATTAAGGGATTTGACTATCAAAGAATGGTCAAAAGATAATCAAAGAGAAATAGCCATTCTATTCTTGAATAAATTCCATTACTAAAAATTTCAAACTATTAAGCATAATTCCTTTTTCATGCTTATCTACTCACCCATTTTTAAACATTGAACATACGCAGACAAAAAATATAAGATTGAAATCTCTCTCATTTTGCTCAATTTGTCACTTTTAAGAAGCCATAATTTTATTCCCTTGTAAATACCCTACACTTAAAATTTTGCCATATATACTAGTTTTATTTCAACATTTCTTCCTTTTTTTTTCCTTTCCTTTCTTTTCTTTTCCTTTTTCTTTTTCTTTTATTGGCAATTTACAATAACGTGGATAAAACAAGGACATTACACAAGTACTTTACTTCATCTCACAATTCTTGCCCTTAATGATGTAACCTTTCTCATTACACTTTATTGAAATGCCCAATAAATGTAAATCCATTCAAATCTATAATGGTCAATTTTAGAGGGTAGATAAAGGCTTTTAGGCTATGTGGTTAATAGATGAGTGCGACAAGAACAAAAACATGGTATGCTTTAAGCACACCTCATTAAGTTCAAATTGGCTAACAAAGGTTAATTATATAAAAAAGATGAAAAAATAATTTTTTAATTAGCTCAAAAAAAATTGCCTAGATCACTTTCTAAGTTGCTTGAGTTGCTTTTATACTTTGAAGGGTGATGAGGATGATTCTAGTGTCTTAAAATTCCTTTCTCAACTATTTCAATGTACTGGTTTTTCTAATATTTAAAAACCAGTCTTTCATGCTTTATATGTGAAAACTAATAATTATAAACCAAATTAAGTGTTAAACTAGCATAAAATTACATTAAATAATCTACTTGTCTTATTGCTAAACTAAAGTCTTGACTTATGCACATTCGAAGTTCGAGTTCAATTTGTTCAATTTCTAAAAAAAATTAGGGCAAACTAAGCTTTATAAAGGTTAAGTGATAACTTTGAACTAACTATAGCACTAGCATGCAAACTACAAACCATCTAAACAACTAAAAGAAAAATAGAACAAATAACACAAAGTAACTAAAATAATTCAAGAGCAAGGTAAACGAACTTCCCTAAATTTCAGAGTTCAAAATCAAATTCAACTAGGCTTTACCCCCCTCTTTAAAATTTTGTTGTCCTCAGCAAAGTGGAGCTCGAATTTATATGGTAGTGGAGGTGGTGGCAGTGAAATGTGTGCTCTGGATTAACATTGCTCCCTAAAAGTGCGTAGATCAATAGAAAGTAGAATGCACAACCTGGAAGAACTAGAAGCAACAACATTCCTTGTTCTCATATGGGTCTTTATGTATGTCATACTGCCAAAAATAAATATCTTAAAAGTTAAAGTTCAAAAATTCATCCTAAGAGAAACATGCCAAATGAAGCTCAAGGCCATTAATTTCAAATGCATTATATCAAGTGACCATAAAGTAGATAATAAGTGTAAAATGACATGTGAGATTGGTGAACAGTGGTTGAAACTCATGAAAAATGTTCTAGCCAAAACCCTATTCTTAATCCTTAAAAATAACCAACTCTATATGTAAGTGCCTTAAGTCGTCTCATGATGAGTACATTATCTGAGATGGGAAATAGATGCAGTTTAAGTATGTAAGTGATAGGCTGAAAGGAAATAATGAAATGAAATTGATACCACGAATTAAAATTAAATATATAGTTAAACTTAGTCTTTGAGGCATTTCACCGAACATATTGTGTGCACAACTTTACTAAGCTATAACTAATGCAATTTTAATTATTTCAAACACAAATTGATATATATATATGCACATACACAAACACACACACACACACACACACACAAATCTATTACAAACACTCAATGCATCTATAACTATAGAAAGCACAAAAAGAATCATATATAAAGCAAAAAAATTAAGCCAAAGTACCTATATATTCACATTTTATGTAAAAGGAATAATGTAAATGGCAATGAAATTAAAGAGATAACAAGGCGAAATTAAAGAGATAACAAGGCAAAATCAAAATTACTTGATTAATTTGCCGATGTACAATGAAGTTTTAACAGTAATTAAAGCACTTGGTGGAGTGGATTTGCAAAAAGATGAGAGAAAGCATAAAAACTAGGTGAAAATGCAATATTCGATGGACTGTATGAGTGTGTAAATGAGCAAGCAAGTAAAATTGGCCATTTAAGGAGCATTACTCGGTGGAGTGATAGGCCACTCGATGGAGTGACCCATCACTCTACTGAGTAATGACTCCCTGGATGGCCACGACACATAAAATTGCAAAAATTTAATTTAAGATTTTTTTAAAAACACTCAGTGGGATAAAAACACACTCCACCGGTTGGGATTCCACTCGGTAGAGTGGAATTCAACTCCATAGAGTGATAACTCTCTAGATTAAAAACAAGCTAAAATAACACTGTGAAATAATTTTTTTAACTGCAAAAATTGCACAGAAACTTAAAAATTCACCTAATTAACATAAAATAGGCAATAATTTCTCCTCCAATTAAGATTAATATCTCTCCCAACCAAGTCTTCTAATTTCATAAATTTAATTAAAATAAGTGCCACCTATTATGAGAAAAACTCTAATGCCTGTTTTGAATAAAATTGTCTTGTTTGCATAGGTATTGCCACTGATAGAACACAGTTAAGCCTTGTTTTCAACCTTAAATCTTAATTCCCTTTTTATTTAATTCATGAAATACTTAATTAAGCACTATACAACACTCAAAAAATGGGTTCATGTAAATTTTATGTCCCTTTTATTGATATCCCAAAATCAATATGAGCTTTTTAATGATCCTAGAAGCATATGCTAATTTAAATTATGACAATTAAGCACAAATTCATTAGAAGTAGCTTCTTTTTTCAACCTCTCATGAATCGACAGATACAAACACAATAAACTAAAGAAAACAAAAAACACATGCATTGAGCTATAAAAGTCTATTAAAATAAACTAAAGCTACGATAGCAAACTATTAAAAATAAAACACAACTAATAAAAATAAAAAAAATTATGAAAATTTAAAGAGAAGGGTTAGAGAAGTTCTGGTTTATGAAGTCCCAACTCGACTCATATTACTCTCGGGAGGTTAAGTTTGTGATCCAAATATGGGTCATTTCGGGCTTTGCTCTTCATTTTCTCCTATTAGTAGAAGAAGCTTATCATAGTTCACCAAAGCTAGAAACTCCATATCTTCAATAAAGTATGATCCCTCATTTTTCTCTTCAAATATGAACTGGCTCTTCTAGCCTAAATAAATTCTTCAAATGGACTGAATTCAGTGCTTTCACTTGAGAATTGAACACTTATTGCTCCTTTGGTCATAAATTTTCCACAAGAGGTTCAAATACACCTTCCAAATGACCATTTGACACTATAAGAAAATTAGCAAATAGAAACAAAAATTAGCAATCGAATTTGTTGAATTTCCATTGCAAAAAATTAGCAACGAAAATAGTAACAAAACATTCGATTGCAAATTTGATGGTTGGTAATTTTTAGCAATGGAAATTGATTTTCATTGCTAAATTTAGCAATGGATTTCAATTTCTATTGCTATTTTTATCAACGAAATTAGAATTTTCGTTGCTATATTTAGCAACCGAATTGAAATTTTGTTGCTATTTATAACAACCGAAATCAATTTCCATTGCTATATTTAGCAACCGAATTGAAATTTCGTTGCTATTTATATCAACCGAAATCAATTTTCGTTGCTAAATTCAGCCAGTATTATAAAAAAATTACGATAGAATTATCGTCGCTATTCTGTCACTAAATTATTGTTGATTTTTTACACAAAATTTATGCAAAAGTCTATATCTACCTATAATTAGTAGATAAAAGAAGAACATAAATTATTTATTGGACCAATCCTCCATTCTGTAACTGCCCCAAAATAATATTGAAAAAAGAATGCTTGGGGATAGTATACCCTTAATGGCTTGAACCCTGATAGGTTATGGTGTATTTCCCAATTTAAAACTCACTCACTGTAGTATTAATGGCTTGATTTATAAATGAATTAAATCTAAATCAAAAACTTCCTAAAATTCACTATGTATGCTTCAAAACTAAAATAAATCACAATACGTGTTATAATAAACTAAAAGAAATCACAATACCTGGCACTGAAATTGTCGAATACTATGGGTGTATAATCCTGTCAAGAACAAATAGAAAATTATTAGAGAGTAATTAAATCCCTTAAGATTTAACCTACTTAATTGTATAAACCTAGAAAAGAGAGAAACCCAGTAATGTATTTTCAAATTAAAATACGAAAAAACAATATACTGAAATAGCTCTACTTCTCAATTCAAGATGTGCATAGGACTATTTAAAAAAACCAAAATTTCTTGCCTAAAGAGGACTCCAAATAACTAGCAAGGAAAAAATGATTTGAACTTGAGCAGTGCAAAAATGATTATTGAAATATAAATATATTGTAAGTAAGACATAATGATTAAAGTCAATAAGCACTAACAAAGATGCAAAAGTAGTTTACATTCCCTATGCTGTTGCTGTCCTAATGTATGAGTGTGTGGATCCTTGGTCAATTAAAGCATAAATATATTCACCAAGAAGTAAAAATTTTCCCATAATGATGTCGGGTGCATCCTGGTCCTCTTTGGCTCTAACTATATAGGTGCGTGCTGAAGGTCATCTTTTAGTACTCTCTTAGATTTGTGCTGCACCCCTAGATGCTGAAGCTTCATTGGTAGCACCCCTACCTCTACTCCATGGTACTGGTGCACTTAGTTTATTTGGCTAGGCATTGGTGTAGCCTTTGATTGAGCTTATGGATAGTCTTTTTGAATATAGTCCTTGGACCTACATTTATAACATTCTCCTATGAGTCTCCAACACTCACTTGAATGTTTTTTTTCTATAAGTGGGGATATTTCCTTTGCTTGCACCTCTAGGTGTGTTAGCTATTGAAGTTGTTGGGATATTGACAAAGCTGTTGGGTCTGTGATTAAGTTTGGAGCTCGAGACTAGATGGATGGGCCTATGGGTTTCTTACTAGAGGTACTAAGAATGCCTAACTATGTTGGCCTCCTTTTTTGTTATGAGCATAACTCTTGACTAACTTTATCTAGTTGTACAGCTTCAACTTTGGTGGCTGCCCTGATTAATGATCTCATATCTGTATAGTTGTAAACTGCAATGACCTCTTTGATTCTACTATGGTGACCTTGCTTAAACAAATGGCATAACTTTTCTTGTGTCAAATCATAATCCTTCATATATGCACTAAGGCACTAAAATTCTCATTCATATTCTAACACTATTCGGTTCCCTTATTTTAATCTTAAAAATGAACTCTCTATAGCCCTCTAATATTCTTTCCTGATGTATTTATCATCAAAATGTTTTAGGATGAAATTCAATGTCAACTCAACTACCGGAATATATCTCCTTATGGTTTCCCACTAGGTATATGCATGTCGCTGAAATAATGCTACTGCAGCTTCAAACATCTCTTCTCGTGGTTTGTGAGTGATTTCAAATAACCTTTTTTTTATCTCATTCAACCATTCTTTAGCTTTTATTGGAAATATCTGATCTCTTCCATAAAAATGATCAAGCCCTAACTTTTTCAGTTGCTCTAGAATAGGCTTTTTAAGTGGAGGTAAAGGAGGCTACTGCTGTGGCTATAGGGTTAGTGAAGCCTACATTCTTTAATATATAAGGTCCACTATAGTTTGCATGAAGTCTTACTGATGTGAAGCTACAGGTGGTGATAGAGTGTTGCTGAAGGTGGAGGTGGTGTAGGCGATCGATGCTCTTTTGTAGCACCTCTGTCACCCCTGCCTCCAGAGGCACTGCTTTTTACTACCTCCTTTATCTCTATGCCTCTTTTGGTGCCAAATGCCATTCTTTAAACTATAAAACAAAGGGACAAGTATTTATTAGTTTCTCAAAATCACCTCATTCACAATCATTCAATTTTGGCATGTATTTGTAATCAAATCACCCCGACTTATATAAACTTTGATTTTAGGACCACCTAAACTATGGCTTGAAACCACAAAATGTAATACCCTATACTTTTTTAGGTCCAAATTTTGTCAAGTCATAAATGAGTTACTAATTAGATTTTTTGCTAGTGATATCGTTATTTAATTCATATTCCATTTCCTTGAAAGTTGGAGGTTCATTTTCAATTACCAATTCATTTGTCCGTTATGTGCCAATTTGATTATTGTCGCAATTTCACTATTTATTTGGTAAAAAATTTAGAAGCATAATGGCTATAATTTTAACCTATCCACCTGTAAATGTTAAAAAATACACTCCTAATATGCAGTCTCCAACTCCAATGCTCTAGGCAACCACACAAGCACTTTTATATCTCTTCATAATCATTATAAACATAAGCCATCTATCACACATCAATACACATGCATTTATATCATCATATACATTTCATTCTCCAATTTCATGAATACAAATATACCACAAGTCTCTCTCTACACACACACACATACACACAAAAATCCCACCTTAAATAACACACATACAAAATGATAAAAAACAATACTCCAAAATAAGCCTTATCCTAATAAAATTGCTTTGCCTACTTCATTTATTTAGCATTTCTTCATTTTGCTTGAATTATTGATTTCTCTTAATAATTTCTCAATTTCACTGATTTTTCTCTAATTACATATTTCAAATACTATAATTTCCTATTTCTCTACCCTAATTTCACAACTTCCATTATCATCTTTATCTTTGGGCACGATTTACACTTTTACCCTTATTTTTTGTCAAAATTATATTTTAGTCTCTAAAGTTTCATCTTTTGTCATAATATCAAATTTACCCTCAACTTCTATCTTTTAAACAAATCGTATCATTCTTTTATGTTTTTAACACCTAAGTTGTATTTTCTTTCATTTTAATCCTTAAATTCATATATTTTACCAAAATTACAATTTAGTCCCTATTTTTTCAATTTTTTCACTTATTTACAATTTTGCCTTTTTCTTACCAAGTTTAATGCATAATATTATTTTTATCCTTCTAAGTATATTTTACACTATTCGTTTTGCCATTTTACCCTTAGTTTTACATTTTATTAATTTTCTTCCATTCCATCTCTTATTTTCCCTCTTTATTTATTATTTACCAATTTTTTCAATCCCTTATCATCGTACAATTAGTTTTACCCCTAGTAGTTTTTCGTGGAGCTAGATATGTGGGATCTAGACCTCATAAGTCTAAATCTATTCTCACTTTTCTTTTTTTTTTCTTGACCTTTTCTTATATTTACAGTGTGGATTCACCTTTGGTCCACTTTTATGATTCACCATGATTCACTATCATGGTAAGTGTCATTATTGCTAGTCGATTATATCGTATAGTTCTACTTTTGCTTTTAGACATTAAGGGCAAAACTATTTTCTCAATATCAATATAAAAGTAAGCATTATTTTCACATTTTTTCATATTTTGACATTATGTAACTATTGAATTTCATATAATGGATGTCATTTCTATCAATTTATCAATTTCATATAATACATGTCATTTCCATTAATTTATCATTTCACATCATTTTCATTTTGACATTATGTAACTATCTCTCACTAAATTTATTAACTTTTTAATCTTTTTTTGCTTTAATTCTTTATCTAAGATGAAAAGGATGACATTTAATTAATCTAGATGAAATTTAGGTTAGAAATTTGCTAGGAATTTGAAGCTAGAAGAAAGAAAATGGCGGAGGAGAAAAGAATGAAAAATTTTGCCAAGGTTGAGGGAGGAAAAAGATGGCTGATTTATAGAGAAATTTCTACATCCTTCTTTTATCTTATATACCTTAAAAATAAAAGGCTAGGGTTAAATTAAACACTATTTAATCCAAAAGGTTAAATTAAACCATTTGTCATCCTTGCATTGGCTACAAGTTTTAATTACAAATCACTTTTAAAATAGGTCTAAAAATATTAACTAAAGTATACTTAACATTTTGGATCAATCTAACTTTATTTCGATATTGTTAGAGAGTATCCCCTAGAGCCTATGTAAAAGGGATGTATTTCATATGTTTGAATTCATATTCTTAATAAAAGGCATCATTCATTTATTAATGCTATGTTTAAATACATGAGTTTGTATATCTTAAATTAATAAATAAAGTCCTAGATAATATAAACACAATACAAAAGCAATCATGAAAGTGTTCATAGTACGATATGTCTATTACACGCAAATGTGATAATATCTAAATATCCCTAGTCATAGAATTAACAAGATAGGACATTGTTAATTCGGATAGACTAGCACATATTATGCTTATTGAATAGTTCAAGCAGTGGTTCCCATAACTGTGATTATGAAAGATGATCAAAACTAACATGTGGATTCTTTTTAGAAGAATAAGTTCATTAGAGACCTGCAAAGAGAATCCTCACATGATTATTAAATATATATCAGTGAGAAATCTCTTTATAGCGGTTGTACAAGTATCCTTAGACTTGAGATCACCAATATTATCTTAAGTAGCAAGTGATATACTTTGACTCTATAATTGATTACTTCCAATTGGGGGTGAACATAGTTAGGAGGTTTGGTATATCATGACCTACTTGAAGATAATTGAGTAATCAATAAAGGATTCACCATCCCAGATTTATTAAGGGAAGTTATCTCTCATGATTCTACAATTGCCTTGTTTAGAGAATCTCTAGCCAGAGTAATATGCTAAAATGGATAGGGATCCATAAAGGAAATTTTGGGAACAATGGTTAAATTAATAGAACATATATAATTAGATTTATATGAGTTAATAGAAATCCATACTCAGAATCTAATTGAGATAAGAGTGGTGAAAGAAGTAATTGCACGGTAACTGTTTCTATGGAAGGGTATAGTCAAACTACTTGACTTTTCTAACATTTGGGTAGTCATGATGCATAACTAGAGGTCGCTCATAACTTTTATAATAGTGTATCATAAATATCAATAAGGGATTGGTAAAATAATTTAAATAAGTTTAAATTATATGAGTTTTGAATAGAACTCATAATTACATTTTATACTGCCAATATGGATAGGAACCCAATGGGTCACACACATATTGAGTAAAGGATAAAATGATAAAATGACAAGGATAATAATATTTGATATTATTATGGGAGAAGAGAAATGAATAAGAGAATAATTAATTAAAGAGTTTAATTAATTATGATCAAGTAGAAATGTTCGCACAACTTTTTAGAAATATTTTGTACAATGGACCTAATTGAAATATTATATTTCATAATTAATTATTATTGGACTATAAGTGTTATAGGACTGATATAATAATTAATATATCCATTGGAGAAATTTAAGAGGCCCAGAGATTTGGTTTTGGCGCAAAAACCCACCAAAGTAAGGGTTCCAAGCCAACTCCATATATTCTTGGACTAAAATAAATTAAATATATTTCATAAGTGTTATGGAGCCTACATATTTAATTTTAATGGATTTGAAATTAATTTGGGTGATTAAATCCAAGTGTATGCATAAAAGGCCTAGTTTATGGGTTATGTATAGGGACCTTTATGGAAGGACTTGAATTGGATTTAATTGAGCCCAAATAAATTATTAATAATTCAAGAAGCCCATTTAATATTTTTCCAGCAATTTTAAAGAGTCCAATCCCATTATAAAGTTGAATTTTTAACCTAGCTATAAAAATCCAAATTAAGGGGATTTTTGGGTTAAGTGAAATTTCAAGAGGAAAGAAATTCTCCCTTTTCCAAAATCCTAGCCACCACTCCCTTGCTAGCATCATTGGAAATTTGGCTAGCTTTGTGATTCTATTATTTTATGGTTCATTTGATCCTTCTCTAGTGTGGATTACAATTGGAGGTATTCTATTTTGGACATTATGGTTTGCGACAACCTGGTGAGAAGGAAAAATAATTATTTAACAAAAATCAAAGGTGATTTTTCTTATTCTCATTAATATTTATATTGTAAATTCATGGCAAGATCAAATATATTGGATAAAAATTTTAAATTTTGCTTATACATGTGATGTATGTAACCGATTAATCCCCAACAGATATACTTATAAGGCTAGAGGTAAAATTCACCAGTCTAAAATTTAAAAATTTAAAGTTATCTAAAAATGTACTTTTCACTTTCAAATATCAATTTGGAGTATGTCTAGTGGCTCTATGCAATTAAAATAATTGTATGAGGCTCAAAACATTTTTTCCAAGCTAAGTTAAAGGTTGGTCAACCCTAATATGGTCCAGGTAAATTTTTAACTATGTATTTTGATAGCCTATTTGACCTTAATTTCATCTCAAATTATACCACCAAACTCATCATTAATTTTACTTTCCAATGGTGATAAAAAATTTCCATTGGTCCTAAGTGGTACTATTCACCTCGATGTCATCCAATGTCATTATTTACTTTCGAGAAGTACTATATAGATAACCCAAATTCCGAGGGCATTACATGATGAATTCATTATATAAATGAATGATTTAGTCATCTAAACTTGAATTTAACTTAAGTGATAAAAGACCATGAATGGTATATGGAATAAGCTTGACTGAATGATGATTATGTGTGAAATCATGACTATTTGATGTAATTGACAAATAAAGGCTTGAAATAACTAAATGAACATGAAAATAATGATATAGTATGATGAAACATTATGCATGGATGAAATACTTTGATGGTCGAATGGGATGCATAGATTTAAATTCATGCTTTGATCAAATTTATGATGATAAGTGATTAAAATAAAAATATATGATGGACATATTAGGAAATACATAATTTGATGATAGTACATAATGCAAGACCTAATTAAAATTTGAGAAATAACATTATTTAATAAGAATTTTATTTGCTCTTAGTAACTAGTGGTTAAAATAGGAGCATAAGATATAATTTGTTAGCCATAGGGGCTTCACATGAAAATAGCATTTGAAATTATTTGGTTGGTCAAAGCGTTGATTACCCCAGGTTGTAACTTATGTAAATTAATGGTTAAAAGTTGATAAATATGTAAATAACCGATAAAGAATGGCATAAATGTAAATAAATGATAAAGGATAGAAAAATGTAAATAAGTATAAAAGTGGTGGTAATTATGGAATATATGGTGAAAATTAGTGTAATATGGATTAATTGTGAAAAAAAGTGATAAATGTAGAAAAAGAAAAGAAATAGGGACTAAAAGGTCATTTTTCATACATTTAGAAGAAAAAGGGATTAAATTGAAATTTAGGTTTTTAAAAAATATGGATTTGGATTAAAAAGGATAAAGATTGAAGTAAAATAATAGTTTATGGACTAATAAGAAAATTTGGTATAAATATGTAGTAAAAGGGTAAAATGGTAAATAAAATAATTTATAAGGATTTATGGTGGAATTTGACTAGTTATAAATGTTATATTAGATAAGAAGTAGTTTTATGGATGGAAGATAAAAATTTGTCATAATAATAATAATAATAATAATAATAATAATAATATTTAGGTGGAAACGAAGAAATTGTTGGATGTATGTGCATGCACGTAATGAAATAATATGATATTTATAGACATCGATTTTTGAGGCAGCCTAGATCGGAGTTACCCTATAATGAAGAAAAATTTGTATTCAAATGGAAAGCACAAATTTTGAGACTCATCTATAATTTTCCTCCTTTTTCTAAAATGTTTTTACGGATTTTAACTATATATTTCTAGGGCATGAAAAGGAGTTTGAAAAATCTTGCATTTTGAGCATTTCCTATGATAGATTGCCATCTGCCATGAAGGGATGATGATATGTGGTCTATTTTCTTCCTAGCCATCTCCTAGTAGATAGTGCAGGTCAATAGGTTAAGGCTTTTCAATAGATGTTCATCTATGGGGATTTTTCTAGCAGATCCTACATGTTTTCCATCAATCTTGAATTTAATGAAAATCTATTTTAAAGGATGAGATTCTAAACAAATTTGAGGGATGGTTTTCGGGACTTTCCAATTGGTAAAGGTTTTAAACTTTTCCTTCATATTGAATCCTAAAAACCTTAGTTCTAAAGGGAGGAGAACATTTAAAACACTGTGAACAAAAGGTAGCCACTCAAGATAGAAAACTCAATTTCTATCCTTGGGTACAATAGCCCTTTCAAATATTATTTTCTACACAAAAACAAACATGCTATTCTAAAATGTGAAAATCATTGGAGCATGGAGCTTGGAAGGCGAGCTTTCCAAAGTTATAGAATAAAACTCACCTCCTAAGAGTAATATTTTAGGCCCTCTTCCTTTCTCTAAATTCATACCATGAAAATATATGTTTGATGTCATGATGCCATGATTTTATTTAATTCATTTTTATTGTTTCTATGCTTTCTTTGTGATGTCATGATGATCTGAATATGATAATATAAGTAGAATGACACAAATAGGTTTTAATCCTCTATTGATGAATGTGTATCTTTCTTAGTTGAAATTATGTTTTTATGTTATTTATTTACTTTGACATGATTCAAATATTCTTTAATGTTTTAGAAATAGATTTTGGCATGTTTTAGGACATAAAGTATGCATGAATAAGTCAAAATAGATTTAATTATTTTTTTTACTTACTTCCCTACATTTTGTCTATTTGTCGAGTGACAGACATGAAAAAGATCCTGCCAGATGCCTGTCAGTCGATGATGTCATAAGATATTCCTTCTATCCCGTCTCTCCTATCTTGATGTGGCTATCTATCCCATGTATGCCTGTTTATGAGTATCATTGTCAGTTTATCAATGTTCTATATGTTGATTATTTTGTTTAATTGATTTGAATGATTAGCTACATGTTTAGGTGCTATTTTAATTATGTTTTATGCATTTTTTATATTTTGTTTGTTTGTTATTTTAGTCTAAAATGCATGTTTTATTTATTTTAATATTTATTGTTTTATTATTCACTTTATTTGCTTTACTAACTATTTATTTTGTTATGTTTCTTTGAGCACTAATCTCATTTGCCTGGGCTTTTAGAGACTTCGGGGTTCACATGCCTTAGAAGGCCGCCATTGATGATTTCATTCTTTCATTTATTAGTTCATTTATTTTCTTTATTTATTTCCTTTTTAATTGCTTTATTTATTTGGATTTATTTTGGGGTTGTAATAGTTTAGTAATAAAATGGTTTTTTCATGTTAATCAATTAAAATTCATAAAATCATTTTTTCTAATAAAATAGATCAATGTCCAAGTTTTTAACACAAAATCACATAATAAGAAAAGAATTTCTTTTTGTAAATATCCATGAGGCAACCGATATTCCCAATCTATTTAATACCCCAGTTTATATCTGACTATTTCTTTATTTCCCTTTTGTTGGATGATTTGCTTATGTAGTAATTTAGTTTATTTTATTTACATACTCTACCACTTCATTTGATTGACGTGTTCATTTATTTGTCGTTAAGTATCGTGTGAGAAGAGAGATAGTGGATTGATTTTAAAAACATAAATATAAAAACACCTAACTGGGGTATAAGTAAGAGTGGTGTTCCGAATTCTAACTCTGTTTGGGCATTAAAGGTTAGAATCATTCTTCAACATTCTATTAGGTGGTGACTCTATGATACCTACCTCTTAGGCCCAATTAGATTCCATCATAGGGTAATTATCAATAATAGAATTGGGCTAAATCCCTTTTCTATTACAAATCGGTCAATCTATGAACTTTATGAACCTCGTCTGGTCTTGGACCCTAAAAGTGGGCATTTGAGAGTCATCCAGACACGAACAGGGTTCGGCATGCATTATAGTGGCGACTCCACTGGGGATTAAAAGACCTTTCTCCTAAAGTATCTCGGTTAAGTTATTATAGTTGAGTTTTTAATTTGAATAGTATCTCTCTTCGAAATTGCATTTTTGCATTCATTTTAGAGTCTTAGAATTATGTTTCCCTATTTTAGTCCTGGTGTTATCTTAAAGCATGCCACACACTCATAGATTGTAGGAAGGTGTCAAGGAGAACCACCAGCCTAAGTCTCATACCAATTGGTATATAAAATGGTGATCATCGATTGTTTTGCTTGTGATCAACTAGACCTATTGGTAGGGACCATGCTTGGGAAGCTTTAAAGTTTCACCACCTAACTACAAGCCTATTTAATAACAATAGCTACTGCCCTTAGGTTGTACAACCTTTATACTTTTTCTTGCTATGTAGGCCCTTATGTACTGAATAAATTCAACTAAATTAGGTGGTACTCATCAAAGGCTGCCATGCCATGGTGGGCCCAACCCGATTCATTTGAACTATTTTAATACATAATGGCTAAAACCCATATGCTTGCACTTTGTATTAAAAGAGGTTATGATGTTAGATTTTTGTTGTGTACCATAAGCATCCATTGGGTTCTCTATTGACCTATGGGTTATGCCTATCTAGGAAAGAGACTGCACTACCGCCTATTTAGAAGTAATAATGTTGGAAGGATATTGCTATACTTGTATATGGTTGTGATCGATACCTAACACACTCATGCATCATATGTATATCATGCACATGCATCATCAATCATTCTAATGATCAATTCATGCATTATATATATCCCTAACATGTATCATCCATCATATGTATGCCATGCATCGTATGCCTAACACACCTATGCATTATGTACCATATGCATACCATGCATCATGTGTATACCACTCTCTCATACATCATATATCTTATGCATATCATACACATACATCACACCTATGCACCATAGGCATACCCTACCCATGCATCAATTATACATCATACATCATTATGTATCATGCTAACAATTTAGTAATGCATCATATGTAAATAATTCACATGAATCATCAATCATGCATCATTCTAACACTTTAAATTTTGTATCCATAGTAAACCACTGATCTTGCTAGCTTAGGAGATTTAACAATTGCCTAACTAGGGTTAGAAATGGCAGACATGCCATAAGCACTTGATGAGTTAGATAGGAGGCTGGATAGATGGTTCGAAGAATTTGAACAAAGAATGTTGGCCATAATTAGGGGATTATTTGCACCACCTGCTGGACTTTAGCCTGCTACTCCCAAAGAGGACCATTTAGTAAAAAAAGAAAGGAAGCCAACATTACTAAAGAGGATTGAGAACCCTGGAACTGTAGATGTGGCCCTAAAAAATTAGAAGTGAAAATTGAGGCGATGGCCAATTTCCTGCTTGATGAAATGGGAATCAATCCTAAAGATAGGGATCTAATAGTGGAGAGTTGTTACCTCAAAGCTTTAATATGCTAACCTGCCCAAATTTGATGGCATGTTAGACCCTTGAATGCACATTAAGTAGAACCTTACAATGAAGGGAACCTCTCTGACCAAGAAATAAAAGGTTGAGTAATTTTTCCTTGGCCTAGTGATTTTTACTATTGATTGATGCCATAGCTTAAATTGACTGACCAAGGAAGATTGAGACCTTTTTGCTAAAGAATTGATGGAGCATTATCATTACAACACCCGAATAAAGATTAATCTTAAAGATCTAGTCCTCATATGACAAAAACCCAATGAATCCTTCCATGAATACCTAACCTGTTAGAGAAATAGGGTGATGGAGATAAGGAGAAAATCAGACACTCATAATCAGATTAGACACTTCATTAGGAATGCCACTCCCTATATGGGAGATAGGTTTGAAATGAAAGGTTTAAAAGATCAAAAATATCTCAAAGACATTGCCATTGAACTTGAAGGGGAGCATCTGAAAGAAAGGCCCTATGCTATGAGTTCAAAAAGAGGCAACCATGGCAATAAATGCAATAATGGGAATGGAAGTAGGGCTAATGGTGATGGAGCCGTAGAGGTATCAACCATAGCTCCAAGATTGGGTATTACAAATATTTTAGTTTCGCCACTATTAGTTTCCAATGGAAATAAAACCTTTGAGCTAGATATGCAGGGTGTGGACCCCACAGGACCATAACTATATAATTCTCATTTCCCCTTTTACTCAACTTTTCTCATTCTTTTCTCATATTTACTGTACGGATCCGCCCTTAGTCTAGTTTTATGAGTCATTGTGACTCTCAATCGCCATGAGTATCCCTATGGCTAACCAATTATATCCTATACTTTTGGTTTTCCTTTTAGACACTAAGGGCAAGGCTATTTTCATAATATGCACATAAAATATACATTATTTTAACCATTTCTCACATTTTCACATTATGTATCATTTAAACCACATGTAATGGACATCATTTTTAGTCATTCATTATGTGACCTCTTTTCCATACATTAATCATCATGATATCACTATTTAGGTTGCACACACCATTCGATGACCATTATGTCACACACATTGAAATTTGCTTAATTCATAAAACAACTTCCAACCATGTTTTCCATATAAATTTAACATTGTTTTAGCCTTTAATCTAATCAATTCCTCACATAGCCTTATTTTCCCATACTTACATAATAGGTGCCATAACTAATGTATAATTTATATTTATAATTTCATGTATTTGACATAAAAAAATTTATTATTTATCACCTAATTACATTAATTTACCATTAAATCAAACTATATATTACATTACATACATGAACCCTAAGTTACATAATAGGATCCAATTCCATTTTCATACTTTTAATCATTCTTTCATGAAATGTTTTATGCCAATTTCATTATTTGACATTAAATTTGATTAACCTATAATAAATTGAAATTTAGACATCACCTTCACATAATTTCCTAAGTTTTATAACCTAGGTTTTCATGAAATAAGCTAGTTTAGGTATCCACATACCTTAATTCAACTTGAATTCTTTAATTCTCTTTTTCTTTTCTTTTCTCCTTTCTTTTCTCTTTTTCTTTTTATTGTTCCTCACTTAGGACAAATTACACACAAGGAATTTCCATGAATTTCTATTAATTTTTCCATCCAAAATCAAAAGAAAATAATAATCTACCAATTTTCCTAATTAATTCTAACATAAACATATAAATTCACTTACTTGGTAAATTTTCTCTCACTAAATTCATGACTTTCCAAGCTTGCTTCTGCTTCAATCCTTTTTTTTAAGATGGAAAGGATGATTTGTAGGGTATCTAGATGAAATTTAGGTTAAAATTAGGTGGGAAATGAAACCTACAAGAAAAGAGATGGTGAGGGAGTGTTAATGGTGAATTCGGCCATGAAAAGGAGGAAGATGGCTAAATTTTGGAAAGACTTAGAGAGATTTCTGCACCCATCTATTTTTTCTTTGAGCACTTTAAATAGAGGGCCAAGATTAATTCATTCACTATTCAACTTAATGGCTTATTTTAAGCTATATTTCATCCTCTCTTTAATTATTATCCACTCTCACTCACATCCCTCACATCCCTTGGGAGTGAGTGATTATGAGCCTCTAACACCCTTTAGTGATTTAAGGGTGTGAGTGAGTGTCATTTAACCCAAATAATCAAATAACCTTCGTTTACCACCATTTTTCAGATTTTAATGTTTTCTTCAACAAATTCCTTTAAATATTAGACCAAAATATGGAAAAAATATTTATTGAGGCATGTTTAGAATTTTGGAACAATCTGACATTATTTCGGTATACTCTAGTTTTGGAAGTAATAATTACCGATTCGAAATTTAAAAATTCAAAATTGTCAAAAAATTTATTTTTCACTTTTAAATATTAACTGGGATTATTTCTAGTAGGTCAATGTAAATAGAATAATTTTCGGAGCTTTGTGAAATATTTTCAGGCCGGGCAAAGTTTGGTCAAACCATAATGCAATCCTTAATTTTTTTCTCTCCAGTTTGAAGGCCTATTTGTCCTTAGTTTCACCTTATATTATGAGTAAGTACCAACTAGAAACACTAAATTTATAATTATATAACTTGAGATATGCTTAAAAAATAGAAATTGGTTCCTAATGAACCAAAATAGATTTTCACTACTTTAATCATCATCAATAAAATTACAAGCAAAAAATATAAATCTTTAGATCTCACCCTAATAACTATAATACCAACTCAAAATACATTATTAATAATTTCAATCCATAAAAATCATATGCAAAGAGAATAAAGTTCCCTAACCTTTCATGGAAGCTTCAATCTTCCTAAACTCCTCTTTCATTCCTAGTTCCTTTTCATCCAATCTACTTCTACTAAGATCTTTGCTAGCTATCTTCTTAGAGACATTTTTCCATATGCTTCACCCATATGCATAAAGAATGAAGCTAAAAATACTCAATGAAGAATGAAAGAGTTGGATTCTTTAGTTGAGAAGAAGAGGAAAATTTCAAACTTTAAGAGAGAGGATGGAACTACTTAGAGAAAAAGAAGGAACAAATCTGAGTCTCCCTTTAAAGTGCAAACCAAAACACTTTTTAAAGCCCCCAAAATCATCTTCTCTCTCCTACACACACAAACACACCCACACCCACACCCACACCCACACACACACACACACACACACACACATACACATACATACATACATACATACATATATGTATGTGCATGCGTGCGTGTGTATAAAATAAATTTAAAAATATAGAGAGGTCAATAAATGAGTTAAAAGAAGAAAAAAATTCCTTAACCAAGATTAATAGAATTAGAAGCAAACATAATAAGAATAGAAATTTTAAATTTATCTCAATTTTTAGATTATTATATTATTTAAGAAAATATTAAATATATGATTAATAGAAATAAAAATTTAATTAGGAGATTATAATTGTATCGTAATTTAACTTAATTGACCCCTAAAATAGAGGTTGACCCAATCCTACGTTCCTTGTATTAGAGCCAGGGCCTCTTCCTTTTAAGCCCAGTGAGGGGTAGTATGAGGGTAACTTGGTTAAATTTTGAGCCATAATTTCTTTGGGAATTCCCTCAGAGTGAATTTATACTAGAATTATTAGATTTATATTGAGAATAAGAAATAATTTTAGATATATTGTATGATATATTATCTAGCAAAGTTGAATTAGATAATCTGAGTCTTTCTTAGAAAAATATTCTAATTAAAATATCCAAATAATTATATTAAACTAAGATAGATTTAAAGAGAATTTTTAGACTATGCTAGGAGCAATGAAATGTTGGTAAGCCCTTAGAAGCCGAGATGGCATGTTGATGGTCCCGAAAAGCTAGGTGGTCCCGTGATTTGCATAGGTTTCATTCTTAACATCTTTTTAAATTTAGACTAATTAAATATATTCAAATGGATAGATTAATTAGAATATTTTCTATTAAAGATTCTAGATCTAGTTCAACTAGTGAAGATAATATTAGAGTGTTAGATGAAATAAATTTTGTAGAAGTAAATATTGAAAAAGTAGAGAATGATTTGTTTGATTGGACTATACATAAACAAGATATTCGAACAATATATTCAATATGCACTTTTAAAATATTTCATGATTATTCTATTATATAAATAGAATAGATGATAGCTATTAATCAAGAACATAAAACTATTTAATTATTATCAGAAAATGGCATTAAATGAACATAAGAAGAAAAAATATAGATTTTTGCTTATAGGATCAATATAGATAGTAATAAATCCTTAATTTAGATTAGTAATAGATATTCCTATTTTATTATGTTTAAAATATGCTAGAGAAGTTAATTTTTCTAATTCTTTACTTACTATGGCTGAAACTAATTAATCAAATGGATCGGTATATTTTAATTATTTTTCAGGATTTACTATTAGCCTATATAATTTGAATATATTGGATACTTTTACTTTAATAGTTAAAATAATGAATTTAAATTTTAAAGAACATGTTAGAGCAATAGTAATAATATATAGAATATATTATAAAATAATGTCAACAACCATAAATCCTAAAACTAGAAAACAATTTAAAAGAAATGAAACATTATTATTTGAAGCAAATAAAGCTCATTCTAACATTCAAATTCGAAAATGACTTAAATGGGATGAGATTACTAGAACATGAAATTATGAATTAAAAGAAGTATCTGAACCTAGACCAATTAATATTAATAATCAATTTTTAAGAATATTAGAATATACTGTTGGATCAGTTCAAATAGATTTTTCTTTAGTCAATAATCAATCGAGTAGTTTTTCTATTTATTCAAAAAGTAGACCTTCAATACCTAGATCATTATCTACAAAAGTTCATAATTAAGAGGAGTAGATTTTAACATAAATATTCCAAGACCATTATATACTAAAGAAAAATAAAGTGAATATTCAATTAGCCTGACTAGATCTCAAATGGAAGCTTTTTCTCAAATTAATTAGTAATTTTAAAATGACTAGTTTTTCAGATAAATAAAGAATTTTTTAAAAAAGATATAAAAGCATAATATAATAAGCAAAAAGCTGAATGGTGTTTTAATAACATTTCTCAAGTAGAATTAAGTAATTTTATAAGTTTATGGTATAAAGAAATGGAAGATAAACAAGTTAATATTCCTTTATTTTTATAGTTTAAAAATTATTGTTATTATAATAATATAGATTATTCATTTGAAAAAGAAATTATTGTATTTTAAAAAATAGGAAAACAATGGAACACTTAAGAAGGAAAATCGATAGTATCAATACATCATTCGTTGAAGTGTATTCAAGTAAAAAATAAAGAAAAAACTTATTTTGCTGAACCATTTAAAGAAATAAAAGTAGAAAATAAAGATGTAGGAAAAGATTTCCATCATTTAATATTACAAAATAAATTTTCAAATCAAATATTAGATACTATAGCTAATCAATTAAATAGAGTAGAGAAAATAATATAAACACCCAAGTCACAAATAGAAATAGGACAGACATCAAAAACATTAGCAGAAAATCAACCTATTAAATTAAAGACACCATTGTTTAAACATTTTGAATTTTCTCCGGGAATAATTATTAAATTAAAAGATGAAGACGCTGTATTAAGAAAAATATGAGAAAAATTAGCAAAGCTAAATATTAAGGATAAATAGATTATGACTATAGATGTAGAAAATATATAAGATATAGAAACTACATCAATAGTAGAAAGCTTAGAAGAACAGTTTATGTCAAATAATGAGGATGAATTTTCAATTAAAAATTTACATTTTAATACATATACACCTAGACCAAAAACTCAAAACTATTATCCTAGACCTACACCTCCAGACACTTAATATAAAGAAATTAACTGTCAATTAGAATATAATGGTAGATCATTATATGAATGGAATACTGATGGTTTATCAGAATATGAAATTTTAAATTTATTGCAAGAAATGACAATGGCAACTAGTGCTTATAAATCAAAAGAAAATAGTGAAACTGCAATAGCTCAAATGTTAATATGAGGATTTACTAGACAGTTAAAATGTTGGTGGGATCATTATGTAATGAGATTGATAGGAATTATATATTAAAAACACACAAAAGGTTTTTTAAAGTAGAAAATAATATTCAGATAAAAATAGAACAAGATGACATCATAAGTACTTTAATATTTGCTATTAATACAAATTTTATCGGAGATCCTTATTTATCATAAATTAAAAGACTTTAGATGGTATAAGGATTTATTTTTGACTAAAATAATGATTAGATTAGACTATAATAATATTTATTGGAAAGAAAGATTTTTAGTAGGATCACCTAATTTATTTGCAGGAAGAGTAATAAGTAGCTTAAAAATAGATAATAATGGTACAATAACTTATAATTAATTAACTTTTGGACAACTAATAAATATTGTTAACATAGAAGGATTATCAATTTGCACCAATTTAAAATCATAAGCAAAGTTGAAGAGAGATAGTGTAGTAGGAAGAAAAGAATTAGGTTCATTTTGTGCATAGTATGGTTGTTAACAAATTAGAGCTCCATCAGCTACCAAAAGAAAAAAAAACTAAAAGGAAATGTATATATAAAAGAAAAAGATATAAGCCAAAACAAAATTATAATCAGAAAAAATCCATTAAAATAAAACCAAAATATAAAAAATTTAGACCTAAGACTAGTAAGAAAGATATAGTAATTTGTTATAAATGTGGTAGGTAAGGACATTATTCAAGAGAATGTAGGATAACGAAACGTATTAATAATTTTGATATTTTAGAGGAACTAAAAAGGGAAATAACTAAAATTATAATCAATGAAAATTCTAGTAGTGATGAAGAAGCTATTAACTATTCAAAAAATGATTTAAATCCAATAAGTAAAGAATCCGTAACTAATAGCAAAGATAGTAATTCTAAATCTGAATCTTCTAACTGTATAGAGCCATGTCAATGTAATAATATAAATATGATAAGTGATGAAAAAGAATTTTTATTAGACACTATAGATAAAATAGATGATCTGAAAATGAAAAAAATTATCTATTTAAATTAAAAGAAATAATAAGTACAAAAGAAAAAAGAAATTTTAAATCTTATAATGTAGTTGAAGTGTATAAAAATTTTTAAATTAAAAAAGAATCAATTATTCAAGATCTTCAGGAAGAAATTAAAATATTGAAATAAGAAGTAAATATATTAAAAGGAAAAGTTCAGAATTTCAATGGTTAGCCATAGTAATTCAGTAAAAGAAGATAAAAAAATTAAAAGGAATAGTATCCTTTAGTATTATCATTACATATACACAAGATGAATAAATAAATAGTTTATCTCAAGAAAATTATCAAAAGTGGTATGTAAAATTAGATATAGTTGTTAATGGTGATTTTCATTTAACTACCTTAGCTTTAATAGATAGCATAATAGATTGAAATTGTATTCAGGAAGGTTTAATTCAAACCAAATATTATGAAAAAACTTATGAAAATTAGGTACCACTAATGGATATAAATTAATAGTTAATCATAAATTATCATGAAAATGCCAACTATTAGGGAAAACATAATCAATCAACCTATAAAAGCTCTAATTTTTTTGATATATTAAGTTCTTCTAGTTCTAAGACTTTAATAAATAATCTTTTTCTAATTCAAATGATAAGGTGAAGAAACTTTAGTAGAAGGTGAATGTACAATAGGAGAAATAAGAGAAGAAAAAGCTAAAGCTGATGAATATGATCAAGGAGGTATAGAAGGTGAAAAGGTCTGAGGTCTTTGAAGTAGAGGAAAAGAAGGTGATAAAGGGAGTAAAGGTCTAGATATGGTACTAATAGGAGGATTCTGTTGAGAATTTTCTGATGATAATGAAATTCCTATTAATATTGTAGTTTTTATCAAAACGTTCTTATTAAAATTCATTTGCCTTGTAAGAATTCATGGGAAAGAAAATCAGGTAAACTATTATTTTTTTCCTTGATGAATTTGATCTAAAAATCAAAGTTACTAAGTAAAGCTTGCCATCTGGCAAAACTATATTTTGAAATTAAATTTTTGATGTTTTCTTCTAAAATATAATTTGTTGATAAACAATCAATGCGTAGCAAAAACATTTTCATTTATAAATCATCTTCAAAATTTTTAATGCATAAAATAATGTTTAAGATTTCCTTTTTGATAGTAGATTAATTTTTTTATTTTGATTCCAGCTTCCTGAATAAAATCTTACTAGTTTTTCTTTGTTTGTTTCTTTTCATTTTTGTTTTAAATACCACCATTGCCTGACACTAGCATCTGTTTCAATTATTAAAAAATTTTCTGGAGATAGTATATTTAAACATGGCAACCTTTTAATTTTTTCTTTAATTTCTTTGATTATACTAGTATGCTTTTCTATCCAATGTTCAGGTTTCTTTTTTAACCTATGATATAAAGGCTTGAATAATTTTCCTAAATCTTTGAAAAAAAAATCATGTGCATGATTTAAACATCCTAAAAATCTTTGTACCTATTTTTTTATCTTTTATTTCATTTGGAAATTTACTAGTAAATTCTAAACTTCTATTTATTTGTTTTATGGTTCATTGATCTATATCATGTCCTGAGAATCTAACTTTAGTTTAGAAAAGTTGTATTTTTGGTGCGAAAACTACTAATCCATTATGATGAATTAACTAAAAAATCTTTTCAAATGTTTGATATGTTGGCTTATTGAACTAAAAAAAATTAATACATCATCAATGTACACTATTGAAAATTCATGTATTGGTCTTAATATATCATCATAATATTTTGAAATTATGAAAAAATATTTTTTAAACCAAATGGTATAACATTCCATTCATATCATCCAAATGGAACATTAAATCCTGTTTTATACCTACCGTCTTCATCTACTTATATTTGCCAAAATCTTAATTTCATATCAAATTTAAAAAAAGTATTTGCATCGTATAGCTTTTTTAATAAATCTTTTTTATATGGTATAGGGTATCTTATCCATTGTAAAACTGGACTTAAAGGTTTATAATTTTTTACTAAGCTAGGGGTTTTTCTTTCTATTTTTTCTATATTCATAACATAAAATGCTGAAAATAACCAAGAAAACTTAGAATATTTTATTAATCCTTTATTCTTTAAATCTTGTATTTCTTTTTGAAAAAATATTTCTAAATTTGGTGTCATTTTGATAGCTTGAGATTTTGTTGGAATTTTCTTTTCATCAATTTCTTTTATATAAGGTAATTTTACTATATGCTACTTTCCATTCCAAAAAGCATTAGATATTGTTGCACAAATTTATTTTGAAAAGATATTTTCAAATTCTTTGATTTTCTCTTTTATTTCTATACTATCTAATTATTATTTTATTCTTTTTCCTTCTATTTATTTAATGATAAATTTGATTTATTTTTACTTATTTTTTAACAAATTGATTTCTTGAAAGTTTTCTTTATTCTTTAAATCTTGTATTTCTTTTTGAAAATTTTTTTCTAAATTTGGTGTCATTTTGATAGCTTGAGATTTTTTTGGAATTTTCTTTTCATCAAATTCTTTTATATAAGGTAATTTTACTACATACTACTTTCTATTCCAAAAAGCATTAGATATTGTTGCACAAATTTATTTTGAAAAGATATTTTCAAATTCTTTGATTTTCTCTTTTATTTCTATACTATCTAATTATTCTTTTATTCTTTTTCCTTCTATTTATTTTATGATAAATTTGATTTATTTTTACTTATTTTTTAACAAATTGATTTCTTGAAAGTTTTTTCTTACAGGACTAATTTCTATAAATACTATAGAAAATGCAAATTCGAAAATAATTTTTTTAACTAGAATTTTTTTCTTAATACCATTATCACATACCTGAAAAGGATATAACATTGTAATAAATGGTGTTCCTAATATAACTTTAGAATTTAAGTTTTTAACTAAAACAAAATGAGTTTTAAAGATATATCCCTTATTGCAAATCTTAACTCTTGATAATTTATAATTAATTATTAATTTAGATCCATTAGCGGTACCTAATAATTCAAAAGTTTTTTCCATAATATTTGGTTTAGATTAAACCTTTTGAATACAATTTTGACCGCTTCGCTATTGTTAGAGCTAAGGTAGTTAAATAAAAATCATTCTTAACTATATCTAATTTTGCATACCATTTTTGATAATTTACTTACGATAAATTATTTATATACTCATCTTGTGTATCCTTAATGATAATACTAGAGGATACTATTCCGTTTAATTTTTTTATCTTCATTTACTAAATTACTAAGACTAACCTTTAAACATTCTCCTTCAAAATTATGAACTTTTCATTTTAATATATTTACTTCTTAATTCAATATTTTAATTTCTTCCTGAAGATCTTGAATAGTTAATTCCTTTTTAATTTCAAATTTTTATACACTTCAGTTAAATTATAAGATGTAAAATCTATTTTTTCTTTTGTACTTATTATTTCTTTTAATCTAAGTAGATAATTCTTTTTTATTTCTGGATCATTTATTTTATCGATAATGGCTAATGAAAATTCTTTTTCATCACTTATCATATTTATATTATTACATTGACACGGTCTTATACAACTATAAGATTCGGATTCATAATTACTATCTTCATAATTAGTTTCAGATTCCTCACTTGTTGCATTTAAATCATTTTTTGAATAGTTAATAACTTCTTTATCACTACTAGAATTTTCATTGATTATAATTTTAGCTATTTCCCCTTTTAGTTCCTCTAAAATATCCAAATTATTAATACATTTCTTTATTCTATAGTCTCTCGAATAATGTCCTTGCTTGCCATATTTATAACAAATTACTATATCTTTCTTACTAGTCTTAGGGCTAAATTTTTTATGTTTTGGTTTTTTCTTAATGTGTTTTTCCTTATTATAAATCTCTTTTAGCTAATATCTTTTTCTTTTATACATGTATTTTCTTTTAGGTTTTATTTTTCTTTTGGTAGTTGATGGAGCTCTAATTTTTTTGATAACCATACTGTTCATAAATGAACTTGATTTTTTTCTTCCTACTATACTATCTCTCTTCAATTTTGCTTTTAATTTTAAATCAGTGCAAATTAATAATCCTTCTATGTTAACAATATTTATTAGTTATCTATATGTTAATTCATTATAAGGTATTGTACCATTATTATCTCTTTTTAACCTACTCCTTACTCTTTCTAGAAATAACTTAGGTAATCCTGCTAAAAATCTTTCTTTCCAATAAATATTATTAGAATCCGATCTAGTCATTACTTTAGTTAAAAATAAATTCTTATACCGTCTAAAGTTTTGTAATTTAGGACAAGTTAAGTTTTGAAGAATTTTTGAACTTATTTCTTGATATTAATGTGGATCTCATATAAATTTTTTAGTAATAGCAAATATTAAAGTACTTATTATGTCATCTTGTTCTGTTTCTATCTAAATATTATTTTCTACTTTAACAATCATTTTGTATGATGTTAATGTATAATTCCTATCTATCTCAGTTACATAATGATCCCACCATCCATTTAACTATCCAGTAAATCCTGATATTAACATTTGAGCTATTGCAGTTTCACTATTTCCTTTTGATATATAAGCACTAGCTACCATCATCATTTCTTGAAATAATTTTAAGATTTAATGTTCTGGTAAACCATCAATATTCCATTCGTATAATGATCTACCATCATATTCTAATTGATTTTTATTTTTTTCATATTAAGTGTATAGAGGTGTAGGTCTAGGATAATAGTTTCAAGTTTTTAATCTAGATGTGTATGTATTAAAATGCAATTTTTTAATTGAAAATTCATCCTCATTATTTGACTTAAACTATTTTTCTAAGTTTTTTACTTTTGATGTAGTCTCTATATCTAACATAGTTTCTTCATCTATAGTCATAATATGTTTATTCTTTATATTTAGCTTTGCTAATTTTTCTTCTATTTTTCTTAATATAGGGTCTTCATCTTTTAATATAATAATTGTTCCTAAGAAAAATTCAAAAGGTTTAAACTACGGTGTCTTTAATTTAATAAGTGGATTTTCTACTAATATTTTCAATGTCTGTCCTATTTCTGATTGTGACTTGGGTGTTTGTACTATTTTCTCTAGTCTATTTAATTGATTAGCTATGGTACCTAATATTTGATTTGAAAATTTATTTTATAATATTAAATGTTTTAAATCTTTTCCTACATCTTTATTTTCAACTTTTATTTCTTTAAATGTTTTGCCAAATTAAGTTTTTTTTCTTTACTTTTTGCTTAAATACATTCTAACAGGGGATGTATAGATACTTCTGATTTTCCTTCCAAAGTGTTCCATTGTTTACCTATTTTTGAAGATAAATTAATTTCTTTTTGAAATGGATAATCTATATTATTATAAGAACAATATTTTTCAAACCATAAAAATAAAGGAATATTAACTTGTTTATCTTTCATTTCATTATACAATAAACTTTTAAAATTACTTAATTCTACTTGGAAAAAGTTATTAAAATTTCATGCAGCTTTCTGCTTATTAGATTCTACTTTTAAATAATTTCTTAAAAATTTTTATTTATCTGAAAACTAGTCATTATCAAAATACAAATTAGTTTGCGAAAAAACTTCCATTTTAGATTTAGTCGGTCTAATTTAATATTCACTTTCTTTTTATTTAGTATATAATGGTCTTAAAATAGATTTGTTTAAATTACTCCTCTTAATTCTATTTTTTTTTACAGATAATGATCTAGGTATTGAAGGTCTACTATTTTAATAAATAGAAGAACTACTCGATTGATTATTATCTAAAGAAAAATCTATTTGAACTGATCCATTACTATATTCTAATATTCTTGAAAATTGATTATTAATATTTCTTGGTCTAGGTTCACATACTTCTTTAAATTTCCAATTTTTTGATCTAATAATCTTATCCCATCAAGTCATTTTGGAATTTTGATATTAGAATGGGCTTTATTTGCTTCAAATAATAAAGTTTTATTTCTTTTAAAAGGTTTCCTAATTTTAGGATATATAGTTGTGGATATTACTTTACAGTATACTATATATATTACTACTATTACTTTAGCATTTTCTTTAAAATTTAAATTCTTTGTTTTAACGATTAAAGTATCCAATATATTCGAATCATATAGGCTAATAGTAAATCTTGAAAAAAAATTATAATATATCGATCCATTTACTAAATTGGTTTCAGCCATGAAAAGTAAAGAATTAGAAAAAATAACAAGTCTAACATCTTGTAAACATATTAAAACAGAAGTATCTAATCCTAATCTGAATAAAGGTTTTATTGCTATCTGTACCGATCCTATATGCAAAAATCTATATTTTTTCTTCTTATTATCATTTATTGCCTTTTTAAATAATAATTGAATAGTTTCATGTTCCTGATTAATATCTATTGTTTGTTCTATTTGTTTAATAGAATAATCATGAAAAAGATTCAAAAGTGCCTATTAAATATATTGTTTGAATATCTTATTTATGTATAGTCCAATTAAACAAATCATTCTCTACTTTTTCAAAATTCAATTCTACAGAATTTATTTCATCTAACTCTCTAATATTATATTTGCTAGTTGAACTAGATCTATAATCTTTAATAAAAAAATATTATACTCAATCTATCCATCTAAATATATTTAATCAATCTAAATTTAAAAAAAAAGTTAAGAATGAAATCTATGCAAATCACAGGACCACCTAACTTATCATGACTACCAATATGCCATCTCAGCTTCTTAGGGCTAACTAATTCTAAGCCTTCAGAGCTGACCAACGTTTCATCGCTCTAAGCACAATCTAAAAATTCTCTTTAAATTTATCTTAATTAACTATACTCATTTGGATATTTTAATTAGAATATTTGTCTAAAAAAGATTCAGATTATCAAATTCAACTTCGCTAGATAATATACCATTTAATATATCTAAAATAATTTATTATTCCTAATATAGATCTAATAATGCTAATTTAACTTTACTCCAAGTGAATTCTCAAAGAAATTGAGGCTTAAAATTTAACCAAGTTATGCTCATTCTAACCCATCGGGCCTAAAAAGTAGAGGCTCATGCTCTAATACCAAGAACGCAGGATCGGGTCAAGGTTAACCACTATTTTGGGGTTAATTAAGTTAAATTAAGATAGAGTTATAGTATATATATTTAACATATAGGTATTTAATTTTTTTATTATTTTTAATCTATTAATAAAATATTTATTTCTATTGATCATATATTTAATATTTTCTACAATAGTATACATTGAAGCTATAGATATTTGCTGCTCAAAGTAATTAATAATTGCTGGTATATCGACCTTCTTGACATCAAAATTGTCACACTTTTTTACTCTTAATTCTCGATAAACAATTGGTAACTGATTAATCTTTTTAAGGATGTGATAGGTTCATGAAACAATCCACGAAACTTTGAACATTGCATAATATTTTAAAAGATTGTCTAGAGCACCTAGGTTATAGTAAGTTGTAAATTTGACAAAAGCTTCTTTTATCTTGAATGGAGCTACTTCAATGATTAAACCAAAATAACCAAACAACTTAATGAACCAATTCGGGAAAACGCCACCAAATTTATACTAGAAGTGAAAGAACTATAAATGTTGAAAATTTCTTAAGAAGAATGTTTTGTACCAGTCTTCTTGATAATCATAATAGCTATATACTAATACGGGAGGATATCCTAAGAGTGTCTTCAATTGATAGGGTAATGATCCCTATTCTGATTGAGTAATAATATGGATAATCTTAACTTTATATAAGTAATCCTATTTTTATCTATCTTATCATAGTTATGTTCTATCTCTACTGATTGTGCATCTACTAATATAGATTTACAATGCTCTCTTATTTTACTCTGGTTTCCTCATAAAAATGCCAACTATTAGGAAAAACATGATCAATTAATCTATAAAGACTTTGATTCTCTAATATACTAATTTCTTTAGGTTGTAAGACTTTAATGAATAATATTTTCTAATTAAAATGAAAAAGTGAAGAAACTTTAGTAAAAGGTGAATGTACAATAAGAGAAATAGGAGAAAAAAAAGAAGCTAAAGCTGATAAATATGGTCGAGGAGGTACAGAAGGTAAAAAGGTCTAAAGTGTTTAGGGTTTTGGATTTAGGGTTTAGGGTTTAATCATATAAGAAAAAATATTTAAGAAATCAATTTGTTAAAAAATTAATAAAAACAAATCAAATTTCTCACAAAAGAAATAAAAGGAAAAAGAATAAAAGAACAATTAGATTGTCTAGAAATAAATGAAAAAATCAAAGTATTTGAAAATACCTTTTCAAAAGAAATTTGTGTACTAGTACCTAATGATTTTTGGAATAAGAAGCAGTATGTAGTAAAATTACCTTACATAAAAGACTATGATGAAAAGAAATTTCTATATATATATATATATATATATATATATGCATGCATGCATACTTAAAATGTGTTTTTAATTCCTATTTTATGCCTTAAAAGAATTTATGGGTATATAAATACGTATCATTTGAATAGGAATGTACAAGACAATATAATTACAAGTATCTCATTCATATACATATGATGAGTTCATGCTTTTGTATTGTTTACAAGTACATAATGTATATTCACGAACATGTACATGATGCATGCTTATAGATATATTTATGTGTGTGTGTATATTTGTGTGTGTATACTAAATGAAAAAGGAAATTAAAGAAAGTTATAGTAAAGAGGTTTCAATTGCGTGTGTTTATGTCTAGGATGTGGATAGATAGGTATGCCTATGAGGGTATATTGTTAATGCCATAGTTTGACCCCGTTTGGGTTATAACATAGTATTGATCCCATTTGGATTGCAAAATTAACCTTATTAGGGTCATTACTGACCTCATTTAGGTCTATTTGACCAGTCCATAGTATGGATTTGACCCTATTTTTATCCATAGTCAAATACCTTTAGGTATCTTTGTTGTACCTTATGGTACAATAGTATCACCCATTATCCACTTCTTTAGAAAAGTGTAGGCTTACTATAAGATAAAAGAAAAGCCTAATGAAAAGAAATATGATAGAGATTATATGATATTTCACGACTTGAACTAAATGTTATTTTTATATGAATCCATGCATAGTGAATGGAAATTATGAATTTGAATGAAGTTGTATTTTAAACATACAAATATAGTATCTTAATATAACATGTTTGTAATTATTGTAGTAATTTTATAATATTTTCTATAGTTATGACCATAAGTTATATGCATATGAACACGTTCCATTATTGATGTTTTGAAATTATTCTTATTTGCAAACAGACATTCTTTATGGTTATATGTTGCATATTTGATATTGATAAATGACATGAGTGACTCCTTACATATAAGAATAATTAAATTATTGAATCCACATCTTGTGTATATAATTCGATTCAATTCTTAGGACAAAAATAAACTATTATTTCAATGTATACATAAATAAGAACTATACATAAAAAAAGGAATGCCTTAATAATGATAATAATATCAAGTATATTAATAGATATAGTTAATACATTGGATGCTAATCTAAATATTTATATGTCATGGAAATTGTTAGTTAGAATATATGTGTATATGGACCTAGTTAACTAACTTAGTCTTTTATGAATAATTAATGGGATTTTTCTATGAATCTAGGTTGGTATTAACACGTACACATGAAAGTTGTGTAAGTCAATAACATTAACTATGAATGAATTATAAGAATCAATAGAGTAAAATTGATGTAAATGATCTTAAGAGCTACATGAATATTTCTAAGGCAATAAGGAATTGATAAGTAAGCGATTGATAATAGGTGGTTGAATATAAGAACTAAATGGAACTGCCTAATGCCCTAACAAGCCATGAAATAATTTCTATTATTTATTCTAGTTAATTTATTTATAAAATATCATGTTTTTAAGTGTATTTGTTTATTTTTATGACTTCTGAGAGAGGTCATCTATACGATTTATGTTTCCCACTAAACTTTATTGATTAACACAAGTGTTTATCCATATAGACTATCAGGTTAGGACTTATTCATAAGGATATTATCTACAACAGGAAGGCCAACATAAGTCACAGAAGAGATTGAAAGTATACAGTCCTTATTTTGGTTTTGGTTTATGAAGTTCTTAATTTATACTAGAAATTTTGTGAGGTAAAGATGTTTTAATAATTGATAATTTTGTTAGGTATAAAGAGTCACCATTGTAAACTAATAGCTAATGGTAAAGTTTACATGTTATGCTTTAATTTCTTATGCAATTTTTCTACAGTAAAGCAAAATATAAAGAAAAAATTTGTAAGTTATAGTTATGCTTGAAATATGTATGATGATAGAAATAGGCTACTAGAGTGGGTGTTACAACTGCACTTGTTGGTCTTAGTTGTGGTATAAGTTTTGCTCCTTCTTTTTTTTTTTATTTTTACTTTTAATTTTTTAGGGAAAATAATTACGTGTTTCCTTTCTTATCATAAGTGTTTATTGAGAAAAAGCCCTAAAATATAGGTGGAGAAATGTACTGATTTATTTCGAATTTAGGTTAAGGTTAACTTTTTCAAGATTGAAAAACTATAAGCTTGAGGTCCGAGGTAGATTTGCAAGTTATGCTTTTTGTTGTAATTATCAATTTCTTAATTCAGTGAATGAATGTTAGTTAACTTTGGACTTTTGGTGAAAATTAAAGTCGGATAGACTATCATATCAACTACTCGGAACATCTATACTACAAACTGGCTATGATTCTCTCTTACTGCTAATGTGCGCTTATGGATTTATCACTCTTGTGATTTTGTAAAGATGTGAATTTTATGAAGTTTGTACATAGATCTATATAAATTTCTTATTTTGTTTTTTCTTAAGTTGGTAAAAAGAAAGAAATATGAAATAAAAGCCACATAATTTACTAAGTACCTTAAAATATTATGTTTAACTAGAGATTAATGTTTAGAATATTTAATTATGGGATTTGATTTTGCAGAGACTCCTCATGATTGTTATTACCTTATAATGTTTTCAAAAAGATTGAAATTCTTAATTCTACTGATGATAATGAGAGCACGAATGTTATGATGATTTTTCCATGGGAAAGGCTCTAGAAATCATTTGACTCGATTTTAGAAATACCCTAACCATAGGGGGATAAATGATAACATCTCAATTTTATATCTTCCTAAAGAAGGGAATTGAAGTCCTATCCTAAACAAAATTGAACTATTAAAAGAAAAGGAATCTAGCTTATAATTAGATTCCTAGGTGAAATAGAATTAGGGGTGTGCATCAAACGAACTTGAACAATCCAAGACCTAAAATATTTTATATTTCCACACCTAAAATGACCCTAAATAATATTTGGAGCCCTACTTAATAAACCCTACTTTTTTTGGGCCCTTACCCTACTAACCTGAATAATCCAAAATTATAAAAAATAAAATAAATTACCTCATTTGGAAGAGAAGAAACTATAGATAAAGATAAAGTATACAATATGTTGGTTTATTATCACATTATATCACATGTATAGGGCATAATTTAAAATTTTTATAAATTAAAATTCATGATCTAGTTAAAAGAATCGAATTTCCTAACTAAAGTTTATAACTTTACCATAGGTGTTTATTAAATAGTTGTTAAACGTTGGATTGAGTTGTAGTAAACCACAAGTGTCCTTACTTTAAGGCATCTCAAAGCCAATTCAACTTGAATAGAAAGGGAGAAGAGACTAGGGTTTGAAGGTTAGAAGAGTTTTAATTTTCTTTTTCTCTTTTCTCTTAACCTTCTTTTGACTTTGAGATGTAATTATATATCACATGGGTTAGATTAGGGTTATGCTATAATATATGTACCTCCTAATTGAGCTTGGACCAATTGGATGCGCTTAAGTGACACTCATAGGCCTAATAGTCCAATTATGCGAATAATGCCTAAATAAATTGAGCCTGCACATTTGAATGGGCTCCCAACTCATTCAAACTTTATATATAGCCATATAGCATATTAATAAAGCCCCATATTGATTATTAGTTGCATCCAATGCCCAATGAGCTCTAAAGAAAAATCTCGAGCTCATAAAAGGCCTATTGTATATATTAGGCCTTATGGGCTTTTTCTATGCAATATACTTCTTCTTCTTTTATAAAACCAATAAATTTCTCTTATCAAATTATCAAATGAGTTCCCATGAAATCCTATGTCATGTTTACACATTGGTTTTACCTCAGACCTTAATTCTTATATGTGTGCAACCCTTTGGATTTCCTGTGCATATTGGCAGTATAATATGAAACTAAAAGTTCCAATCGAATTGGGACTCTAAGAGTTCTAATCGAGTTGGGACTCTAAGAGTTCAAATCAAATTGGGACTCTAAGTTTTCTAATAAATTTAGGACTCTAAGAATCCTAGTTGAACTACAATTTTAAGAGTTCTAATCGAACTATGACTCTAAGAGTCCTAGTCAAACTGTAACTTTAAGAGTCCTAGTCGAACTATGACTATTATGATTTAAATTCTTTTAAACCATAATATTAATTATCAATTGATATTTTCCATAAATTATTGTAAAAGTCTTGAAAGGCTTCTATTCAAGCATCGTGACTCTCCAAATGACAGGAATTTAGTGGTTTCAACTTTTACCCTTCCATGTCAAGTTTTCATGCAATCACTCCTTTCACCATTCTTCTAATCTCATTTATAAATTGAATATGGACATGTATCAATTGATTCATGAACTTAATGTATTCTCATATTTTTATCTTTATTTCCAAAATGCCTTTGTGAATCTTATTCACCTTGCATTCCACCTTGGCCGAGGTTTTTTGAATAAAGATGTATAGAAATACTTGAGATAGAATTCCTCACTATAACTTAGGTGGTGAATTATTTATTGGTTAATTAGCTACATCCATGTAGTTCATATTATACTCAATTATTGTGCTATGTATACCCTTTCATGGGGTAAAAGCATAAGAATTAAAGCATAAAACTTGTTACCTGAGATACATTGGTGATCTCAATTCCAAAGATACTTGCACAACTGATATGATGAAATAATTCATTGATATAACATAAGTATCCATGTGAAGATTCTCATGATTGGTCTCCAATGAACTTGTTCTTTTAATGAGCATCCATATGTTAACTTTGATTCTCTCAATAATCATAAATAAGAAGAACTACTGCTTGAACCACATAAGAAGTATAACATATGCTAGTTCATCTATGTTAATGAAGTCCTATCTTGTAAATACTATAACTAGGGATAATTTAGACATTAACACATTTGCATACAATAGATATCTCATATCATGAACTCTTCAAGATTATCTTTGTATTATTTCACTTTCTTATCCTTACTTTTGATCTTTCTTATATTGGTTTATCTCTACATTTTTAGTTTAGTGGTTGTCTATATAGCTCAACAACTTATATTTGATCTTTACCAATATTTTTGTATAGACCTTAGTCTATAATTTTATATTCACTTCAATCCTTATGTCATAAACAATTTTCTTACTTATGCTTATACAATTGGATTCCCGATCAAAATTTTAATATGTTATACGGTTCTTGCTTGATACTTCCTCTTTCATTGCTATTCGTCTTTACCTGATTCATTATTTACATTTAATTGTACTCACATATTTTAAATTTCTAGCTCAGGTTTAATGTTACCACATAATGGATTTATAACATTTAGTTTTCATCTTTAGGCTTTATAATCTCTTTTTCCAATTTATATGTTCTCATATTAAAGCTTGGTTCCTAACTCTTTTTAGTCAATTGTAAAATTCCTATTGAATTTATACAATATTTCCCCTATTCACATTAATTCTCTTTTCTTTATCTATATAAATTATACAAAGTCTATGATCCATCCTTTAAATGTCATACACTATTTTTCTTAATTTTTTTATTTATTATTTTATACTTTATTTACACTTCAATTATTCACCCTTTCTGCACTTACAACTTTTAACTCGTTCTGTACTTACAATTTTTAACCGTGATAAATCATTACATCTATAATTGCCTTTCTTCAACCTTTATTTTATCTTTTCTTTCCGATTTATATTTTAATTCTCCTTAACAACTCTTTATAATGTCAACTATATTTTAAACCTTATTAATTCTATTCCTTCACTTTTTCCTTTTTAACAATTTTAGCCATATTTTTTTTTATTTTCTAATTGCTCTTTAATTTTTTTATTACTATACTTACCTTTAAATAACCGTTACATTTTACTCCTTAAATTTTATTCCATTATGTAATTATATAATTCTAATGTCATATTGGATCCTTTATATGTTTTAATCTTTAACGACTCTTTTATATGAGGGTAATTTACCATTTGTTCCTTATTAGTTTTATTTTCTTACATCTTCTTTCCTTTTTATTCTCAGTTACTTAATATTATATTTTATCTTGTAATTACTCCTTTCACTCTTCAATTACCATGTAATCCTTATTTTCACATGTTTGCGTCTTTTTCTCCTTTAACCCCCTTTCTAGGGTGAAAATTACAATTTGATCCTTAAACTTCATTTTTAACACATGTTTTGTTATTTTTCACTAATTTTACTCTTTTACTTCCTTTTGATCTTTATTCCACTTCAGCCCCAAATTCACATTTTAGTCCTCGTATTTATTCTACATGGTGGTAAATTATAGTTTGATCCCTAAAACTTATCTTTTTTTGCATATGTTGCTTTATTTAATTTCAATTTTGGTCCTTTTTATTTCGTTTAACTTTTATTCCATTTAAGCCTAAAATTTACATTTTAGTCCTTATGCTTAGTTATATAACGATAAATTATAGTTTGATCCCTGAAACTTTTTTACAATACGATTTTACCCTTTTCTTGCTTATTTGACTATTTTAACTCTTTTAACCATATTTCTAATGCCAATTTACGATTTTATCCCTATTTTCTCGCATACTTATGTTTTATCCCTTTTAAATCAATTGACCTTATTTTTCATCTTTTTCATTATTTTATCACAAAATTAACATCTTTAATGCATAATTTATCATCTAATCCTTATTTTCTTATATAATTATATTTTTACCCTTAGTAGTGATTAGTAGAAATTCTCAATCGGATATGCAAGATGAGGTCTCTAATGATAAAAATGGACTAAGAAGGACCATTTGATGCAATCCTATTGCTTCAGAATGAATGAAGGGATCATATGATATGATTTGACTGCTTCATAATATGTGTGTATGTTTGAAGTGACTAATTGATGTAGTTAATACCATAATAATCAATGTAATCTTATAGTACTACCGTGGTATATATGTCCCTATGGCCAGCTATTATATCTTATGATCTTGGATTATCCACTATACATAAAGGGGAATTGTTTAATTTCACATCATACCATATTTCAAGTAATTACCTATGTCATTCACATTATGTCATATGTTATACTTTCTCATTTATCATTTGTTCTTCATTATCATACATGAAATCATAGCAAACATGGTGGATATCATTCAAACTTGATGAAAACATAGTATTTTCATTATGAATATCATTTATCCATATATAATACACAAGCATACATCAAAATTTTTCATGTAATGTAATATCTCATATGCTTTTATTATCGTTTCTTACCTTTGCACGTAATTACATATTCAAATTACACTTGTATTCCTTTTGCATTCGAATGAACATCATTTCTCTATCGTACATACATTATATCCAAATGTGTTTCAAGGCTCTGATTATGTTTATAAATTCTTTTGTCATCCAAATGTCCAAATTAAGTCAATTATGTAATTAATTTCATAATTATCATCAATCAATCCTAAGGGTACCATTCGGCCTCCTTAGATTAATCTACTTTATGCATGTTTTCTTCAATAATTTTTACTTCTTTTATGTTAATTCACCATTTATATAACACCCTAAAATTTACATTTGATAGACATAATACATTTTAGAGCATGAACAATATTCCAGGGACACTTTTTGGTATGATTATGGTAGAATAGTACAATAAAAATTTAAAAGTGTATAAGTGTTAGATGTGCGTAATCTAGGAAATACTAGGATGGGTGACCTAGAAAAAGTTCTATTTAACTACTAAATAGGAAAATAGGTATTAAGTGGAGCTTAGTGGTATAACAATTATGTAATTAATTTCATAATTATCATCAATCAATCCTAAGGTTACCATTCGGCCTCCTTAGATTAATCTACTTTATGCATGTTTTCTTCATTAATTTTTACTTCTTTTATGTTAATTCACCATTTATATAACAACCCAAAATTTACATTTGATAGACATAATATATTTTAGAGCATGAATAGTATTCCAGGGACACTTTTTGGTATGATTATGGTAGAATAGTACAATAAAAATTTAAAAGTGTATAAGTGTTAGATGTGCGTAATCTAGGAAATACTAGGATGGGTGACCTAGAAAAAGTTCTATTTAACTACTAAATAGGAAAATAGGTATTAAGTGGAGCTTAGTGGCATAATTTTAAGATAATTTGAGATTAAATGGGTCTCTCAAATATACAGTAAAAGATTTCTTTAGTAGCATAAAAAGGGTTGATCGTGAATTTAACCAAGCTCTAAAATATTGTCTGGATCTCAAAAAATTATTCCGTTTGCCCATATCTAATAGAAATAATCCTAATTAATATTTAAAATTAAAAAATAAATTTTTAATAACTTTAAATTTTTAGGTTTCAAACTAATTAATTTTGTTTATAGGGCTGAAAGTATACCAAAATGATGTTAGAGTAACTTGATATTTTAGAAACACCTTCCTAAATATTTTATTGCATATAAGACAAAATATTAGAGCATTTTGATGACCAAAACATTAATTTTTGAAAAATAAGAGAAATAAAGTTTAATTTAATTAGCTGAGTTAAATAGAACTTTTAATTGGTTTAAGGGAACAAATGTCATAAAAAATTTGTTTATGATCAATTGAAATCATAAATATAGTAAGAAAATATTCAGAGAAATTAATTGGGCCAAAAGTAGGCCATTTAGGTTAAATTAGGCTAATTGGTTGGACCAAAATGGTTGGACCTAATTTGGCCAAATTGATATAAGTATATAAAGGGGGAAATATCAAATTTATCTAGAGAAAAACCCCTTCTTCTTCTCTTTTAATGCCACCCCCACACTATAAGAGAATTCTCCATTTTTCATCCAAACTCTTTCAACCTAACCTTACATAATTTTATATCCTTTACAGTTCTAAGGTATCAAATTCACTTTTACCCATCATAAGAGCTTATTTGGAGTGGAGAAAATGGAAGAAATTATGCTAAGAAAGAAAGAAAATTTTAAAAAATAAACTAAAGGGAATTTGGCCAAGGTGGGTTTTCAAAGGAAACTAAATGGATAAAAATAGGAACAAGGTAAAAAAAATGATCTTAATTTATTTTAAGGTAAGTGGACTTAATCTTACACTTTATTTTAATTATTTTCCTTGATTTATATATAAGTTTACATTATGTAACTATGATAATCTTGAAAAAAATGTGAAATAAATTTTGATATGTTAGTAAATTGATACAAAAACACATAATGACCAATAAATAATGAAGAAAGTAATCAATGAGAGAGAAATCCTAAGGTGGCCAAATGGTGACCTACAGTGTGACATAAATTAAGTTGAATATTATTTGTATATAAGAGGTTAAATAGATAATACAATGAGTAGTGAACATAATATGATTAATTAGAATTTTAAATACCTTATGGATATAATAGTGTATCAGTAAACATAATGACAAACATTTAGGAAATAAAGAGTTATGGATATAATATGAATATGTGTTGTTCAAGAGATATATAATATGACTAAAAGAGCATAAAAAACCTAATAATGTGTGGAGAAATATGGTGTAAGCTCATGAACTTAGTGTGATCGAATTAAGAATCAAAGTTTATCATGTGGTAATTTGATAATTAATGGAATATTCGATATAAAATGATAACTATAAGGAAAAATGACCATTATATGAGCAATTAGAACTTAAAATAATATATGGACATGATGTTAGGTATGTTAATGTAATGGTGTGTATGTAGGTAACTAAGAATTGTTAACATAAATTGGATGGTTTTTAATATAAAAATAAATAATGTGTCCATGAGAATATATATGGTAAGAAAAATTATGGAGAAACATATCATACTTATAACGTCTTCATAAGGCTGAATGGTATATCTATGGGAAATGGCATGTTTTTATTAAGTGCAAATGATACTTACCATGCATTTATGAGACCATATGTAATAATGATGAAGGCTTAGGAATTGAGAAGTTATAACATGTCTACATAATAAATAGAAGTTTAATATAATGATGTTCATTCATTTATAGCATGGCTATGAATGCAAATTCAAATGTATATCATTACGCAAAAGTTTAAAATGATTTTAAAAGCATGTAAACTATAATAATATATGAAAAACCATGATGTATGCTTATGTTCATATGGGAACTGAATGGGATACACTATGGATATGACATGAGTTCATCATGCTTGTATGATATTATTTATGTTTAGTATGAAAATGTGAAAGAAAATAAGGTCTAAATTGTAAATTACACCCAAAGGATGTCATCTATGTAATTAGCTAACAAATAAAGTGAGAAATGTGGTAATTAGATCACAAAAGGGTAAAAATATAATTACGTGATAAAATCTAAGGCTAAACTATAAACTTGCATAAAAAATGTAATTAAAGGAGAAAAAATAGTTAAATAAATAAAAAAGTGTAAAATTGTAATTAATATGAAGTTTAAGGGGCCAAACTATAATTTATCACTTTTAGGGCAAGAATAAGGATCAAAATGTCAATTTTAAACTTAGAAAGAAAAAAGTCAAAGGAAGCAAAAAAGGGTCAAAATTAGAGTTAATAAAATCAAATGTGATGAAAAGAATAAGTTTAGGGACCTAATGGTAATTTTCCAAGCAAGTAAGAATCATGAGAGATTAAATGAGAGAAACAAGCGAGATAATGATTAAGTGGTAAAGTAAGATATTAAGAGAATGAACTCTAACCAAATGAACCATAATTGTAATTAATTGAAAATAATGATTTCACATATTATGACTTTATTAACTAAAAGTCTGCGTAGTCGTATCCATCAATAGGCAACAACATTTCTCAGTGCATGGTTGGTTGGACTGCGTGTAAGAACATGTAAATTTAAGACCAAAAATGGAGAAGTGAAGTAGCATCTGTGTGTGTGTGTGTGTATTTTTTATAGATGTAGAAATTAGACATGTTATCTATTAAACTATTGAAATTTCATTTGTATTATGTTATGTAAGGAAATTAAGTAATAGAAATCTTATATTATGATAATAACATAAATGATGATTATGTGTTGTGTCATGATAATGCATTGATGATGCATTGTGTTTGATATTAGAAGTGTTATGTATGTCATTGGATTATTGGATGTGTGTGTGTGTGTGTGTATCTTTTATAGATGTAGAAATTAGACATTTTTTGTATTAAACTATTGAAATTTAATTTTTGTTATGTTATGTAAGGAAATTAAATAATAGAAATCTTATATTATGATAATAGCATAAATGATGATTATGTGTTGTGTCATGATAATGCATTAATGATGTGTTTTGTTTGATATTAGAAGTGTTATGTATGTCATTAGATTATTAGATGTGTGTGTGTTTGTGTGTGTTTGTGTGTGTGTGTGTATGTGTGTGTGTGCGTTCGTGCGTGTGTGTGTGTATGTGTGTGCATATATATCTTTTATAGATGTAGAAATTAGACATGTTTTGTATTAAACTATTGAAATTTAATTTGTATTATGTTATGTAAGGAAATTAAACAGTAAAAATATTATATTACAATAATTGCATAAATGATGATTATGTGTTGCATCGTGATAATGTGTTGATGATGCATTGTGTTTGATATTAGAAGTGTTATATCGGTCATGGGATTATTGGATGTTGCATTTTGGGAGTATTGTTTTGAACATTTTGCAGGATTAGTTAGCTTAAATTACATGTCATTGTGCTACAAACATAATGCCAAATGAATAGTAAGTTTTACCAAATGAATAGTGAATTTGCAACAATAATTAAAATGACCCATAATAGACCTGTAATTTTGTTACTTATATGTGCAACTAGAAATGGGGACTTAAAGAATAAATTGTAAAATTTTGCCATTAGCTAATAATATAAGAGGATAATTAACTTGAGTAACCATGTGATGCCATTAACGGTAATTTATAATGTATGAATTCATAGAAAAAACATAGGATATTGCATTTAATGGCGTCAAAGCTCGATTTTGACGATCCTAAGATTATAGTGATTACATAAGGATATATATATACACCATAGTACGAGATGAAATTAACTTTTGAGGTGTGGGCTACGTCAAGTACTCACCTCACACATACATTTCATGCAGACACCTTCTGGAGCAGTCGGATAACGTCAAGTGGTCCCTCCACTCACATATTGTGGATCAGTAAGATCACATCAAGTGGTTCGTCCACTCACATATTATGGAGAATTCGGATCGTGTCAAGTTATCCCTTCACTCATTCTCGAGTAGCAGCATCATGTCAAATGGTCCCTCTAGTCAATTTATATCATTGGAGTCTTACATAAGCATAAAGGAATAATTATAGTAGTATATGTACATGTCGTACAAGGATAAAAATATCCAAGATTGATTTCTATATGTCCTTTCCATATAATATAATTCTGTTAGTAGATATAGCCATATTTGCAGACCAATCTAGATATCTTTAATTTTAGGTAAATTTTAAGGATGAAATTTTTATTAGTGGAGGAAAAATGTAACACCTTAAAAATTTCATTTGATAGGCATAGTACATTCTAAGGCACGAACATAATCCTGAGATAATTTTTGGTATGATTACTGTATAATAGTATAGTAAAATTTAAAAGTGCATAAGTGTTAAACTTGCGCAGACTAAGGAAATACTAGGATGGGTGATCTAGTGAGAAGTTATATTTAACAATTAAATGAGAAAATTAGTGTTAAGTAGAGCCCAATGGTACAATTTGAGGAGAACTTGAGCTTAAATAGGTATCTAAAATAGATAGTGAAAGATTTCAGTAGTGTAAAAAGGGTTAACTGTGAGTTTGATCAAGATCTAAAATATTCCATGGACCTCCAAAAATTATTCCATTTATCCATATCTAGTCGAAATAATCCCAATTAATATTTGAAAGTGAAAAATAAATTTTTTATAACTTTAAATTTTTAGGTTTCAGATCAATTGATTTTGACTCCGAATATGGAATCATATTGAAATGATGTTTGAATGACTTGAAGTTTTAGAAACACCTTATTGTATATGATCTTGCAAGTGAGATAAAATTTCAAAGCATTCATGCGTATGAGATCATATGTAATAATGATGAAGGATTAGGAATTGAAATGGTATAGCATGAATACATAATAAATATAAGTTGTATATATAATAAATATAAGTTGTATATAATGATGTTCATTTATTTATAGATGGGCTATAAGTAAAAATTTAAATGTGTATCATTATGTAAAAGTTTAAAATGATTTTAAAAGTATGTAAGCAATAGTAATGTGTGAGAAACCATGTTGTATGCTTATGTTCATATGGTGGCCAAATGGGATACACTATGGATATGACATGATTTCATCATGCTTTTATGATATTATTTATGCTTAGCATAAAAATGTGCAAGAAAATAAGGTCTAAACTATAAATTATATCTAAAGAATGCCACCCATGTAATTAGTTAACAAATAAAGTGAGAAATGTAGTAATTAAATTACAAAAGGATAAAAATGTAATTACATTAGAAAATCTGGGACAAAATTGTAGACTTGCATTAAAAATGTAATTAATAGAGCTAAAATAGTTAAATAAATAAAGAAGGAAAAAATAGCAATTAATAAGAAGTTTAAGGACCAAACTATAATTTACAACTTTAATGGTAAGAATAAGGACTAAAATGTAAATTTTACATTTAAAAAGAAATTAAAGCCAAAGGAAGCAAAAATGGTTGAAAATTAGAATTAATAAAATCAAATGTGATGAGAAGAATAAGTTTAGGGACCTAAATGTAATTTTCCATGCGATTAAGAATTATGAGAGATTAAATGAGAGAAACAAACGCGATAAGGATTAAGTGGTAAAGTAAGACATTAAGAGAACACAATCTAAATAAATTAACCATAATGGTAATTAAGGGCAAATTAGTAATTTCATATTATGACTTTATTAATTGAAAATCTGCATTGTCGTGTTCATTACTAGGCAACAACATTACTTAGTGTGTGGTTGATTGGACTGCACATAGGGTCAGGTAATTGAAGGCCTAAATAAGGAGAAGTGAAGTAGAGTGTGCGTGTATATATTGAAATTTAATTTGCATTATGTTATGTAAGGAAATTAAATAATATGAATCTTATATTACGATAATTGTGTAAATGATGATTATGTGTTGTGTCATGATATTGCATTAATGATGCATTGTGTTTGATATTAAAAGTGTTATGGATGTCATTGGGGTATTAAAGGTTGCCTTTTGGGAGTATTGTTTTGAACATTTTGTATGATTGGGTAGCTTAAATTACAAGTCATTATGCTACAAAAATTATGCCAAATAAATAGTAAGTTTCACCAAATGAATAGTGAATTTGCAACGATAATGAAAATGATCCATAATAGATAGGTAAATTTTGTACTTATAAGTGCAACAGGAAATGGGGACTTAAAAATAAAATGTTCAAAATTTAGCCATTAGGTTATAATATAAAAGGATAATTAACTTGAGTAACCATGTGATGCCATCAATGGTAATTCATAACATACGGATTTGTAAGAAAATGTAAGTTGTTAAAATTTACAAATTTATTCTAGTTTGTTTCATCATTTCAATTACTTACTCTTCTCCACTTCTATAATTTACCATATTTGATCATATGTGTTTGAGTTTGTTTAATTCATCTAACACATTCTTAACATGTATTTCATACCTATTAAACATAAATACAAACTTAAATTAATTTGATTCTTTATCCAACTTTAATTTCTTTTACTTACATAATAGGTTATAAAATTAATGTATATTTTTTAGTCACATATTCCTAATTTTATCATCATATATCTCACCATTTTTCTACTAATTACATCAATCCACCATGACTTTGTATTAAAATCAACATTTTTTAATTTATTCTTAAGAAACATAATAGGTTGCATAGCTAACATATTATTTCTAATTATATTTTCATACAATTGACATCAAATATTCTATTAACCATAATCTAATTTCTTTGATTTAGCAGTTACTTAATTTAATTCTCACATTATATAATTTTCCTTTTATGTGACATAATGCCTCCCTACACCATTTTCTCACATCAAAACATAATTTCATGCAATTTTTCAAACCAATCTCATTAATTAGCATCTAATTTCATTTATGTACCATTAATTAAATATTTATTCAACTCATCACAAAATTCTTAACTTGCATTATCCTACTGTGAAATAAATTAGTTTGGGTATCCACATACCTATTTTTCAAGCTCTCTCCAGGATTCCTCTTCCCTTTCCATCATTTTCTCCCATTTTCCTTTTGATTACACTTGTTCTCCCTTAGAAATCCATCTTGTCTGATTTCCTTCTTGCCTTTTTTCTTTAATTTTCTTCATCCATAATTCAAATTCAATCGAAAATATAAATTTCTATTCCAAAATCTACCTAATATTCTATTAAATATATTGAATTATCACTAAATGCACTTGAATTTTTCTCCAAACCTTTTCCTTTATAATATCTTTTACTTTCTCAACTCAAAATGAACTCTAAAGATGTTTAGAGGTGAATTTAGGGCTTTAGAATTATAGGAAATATGAAATTTGGTAGGATTAGGTTGATAAAGTTTGGAATAAAATAGAGAATCCATGAATGATGTGGGATGATTGGAATGGGGAAAAAGAGAGGTGAGTTCTCCAGAAAAATCAAAATTTCTACCTTTTATACCTATCTTAATTGGGCCTATTCAGGTCTAACCACTTATATCCAACCAATTCATCCAATTTAACTTAAATAACCCACTTTTTTGTCCAATTAATTTCTCTAATATTTTCCTTGCTCAATTTCTAACTCCAAGTGATTCTAACCAAATTTATTATGACATTTACACCTTAAAAAATAAAAATTCCCTTTAACCGCATTAATTAAATAAACCTCCATTTTTCACCATTTTTTCGAAATTGACTTTCCCTTTATTAGAATACTTTAAAATATTTCCCTGTATGGAAAAACATATTCAGGAAGATATGTATAAAATTTTAGATCATTACAATATCATTTTGGTATACTTCAAGGTTTAGAGGTAAAATAGTAGGTTAAAAATTCAAAAATTTAAAATTGTTAGAAATTTTATTTTTTACTTCTAAATTTTAAATCAAATTATTTCTAGTAGATCTAGGGAAATAGAATAATTTTTACAGGTCTGTAAAATATTTTTGGTCAGTCAAAGTTTTGATCAACCCTTTTACAGTCTAGGTAAATTTTTTGTTATCTAGTTTGGGGGCTATCAAACCTCAATTTCACTTCAAATAAAACCCCTAGACTCCTTTTAATGTATATTATCCTATCTAGTGGTTAAGTGCTAACATTCAGCAGGTCACCTATCATAAAATTTCTTTGGATTATGAACATTTAAAACTTAAATACTTATGAAATTTACTATGCTATGCTAATATATTTACTCCAAATACCATTCCAATGCTACTGTTCATGATCTAAAATGTACTAGTTATGTCATATTAAATTTTAGGTCATTACAAGATGAATTAATGAAAATAAGGCATGTGTGCTTCTTGAAAGAAATAAGGACATGCATGCATTTAAGGGAAAGAGAGATGGATAGATAGGGCTAACAAAAATAAAAAAAAACTTCATGCATTTCTTCACTTTAAAAGCCCATATAAAAAAATTTTGCTCAATAAGCTCTCAAGTGAGGCCATAGAGAAAGATAGAAGAAGAAACAAATGAGATGAAGTAGAGAAGTAACTTGACTAGATCAGGGTATTGATCTTACTTAATTTGATTCATATGCATTTGATATGTTTTAATGAGTTTTAGTAACGATTTAGACATTAAAATGATGCTTGATGATAACTTCGAGCAAATATGCATCGATGAGTTGAACTAGTTTTTGTATTTTAGCTATATTTTTGCCTATAATCTTCCAAATGGAGTAATTATAGTTGGATATAAAAGATAAGAGATAGAGATAAAATTTATAGATGAAACTTATAGTTAATTCTCTCTTTAAATCCCTTGGAATGGAGCTTGAATTTGTTGACCTGATGTTGCCCCTATTTTGTTGTAGATTGGAATATTTTATGAATATCTCATGATTTAAAATTCCAAATAACTTATTTTTTATGGCAATTAAAACTAGAGACATATTACAACTTTTTTCTAGAAGGGCATTTTTCCTAAAAACCATGTTTTTATGCCTAAATCCCTGTATAAGTTGGACTTGGAAATCTATTTTCTTAAAAATAGTAAAATAAAAAGCTGTAAATGCAGTGTTGAGCATCAATCCGATAGGACTAGAATAAATCTAGCAATGTAGTTTGCCATTTTTCAATATAGAATGTAGGGTGTGCAATTAGATTGACCTTCAATCAAACCACATATCCCCTATTTTAAGTTAATAAGTGAGTTTTACTCACCAAAAAGTCACTGAACCACACCTTAACCTTCTTAGGTGTTTAATGAAACTTCGTAAACACATGCATAATGTTATAATATGAATGATTATATGTGAAATGCATTCAAATATAAAGATGGATAAATTACATGTCTATAAAAATATGTATTGTTAATAAGTTCTTTTATCGATAATACGATGTAAGTCGAGGAATGTATGCAAATAAGTATCGTTTATGCATTTCCATCGATTGTGAATTATTGAAATTTGTATAAGAATGTGCACATTGATACATGACTTTAATGTGAATGCAAATTGACATGACTAATCATTCAAATGTATGAAATGAAAAGTGAATTAGTGAAAACCGATTACATAATCATGAATGAAATGAAATTCAAATACATGAGCAATTGGAATATAAAGTGCAGTGGTGTGTGAAACATTAATTTTATACCAAAATTGGCCATAACCGTGTGTGTGTGTGTATATATATATATGGGATAGTGATTTGATACCTTTTGGTATCCAGCGATGGCACCAGTAATGGTGCTTAGTGATCTAATACCTGTTGGTATCTGGTAATGGCACTATAATGGTGTATAGTGATTCAATACTTATTGGCATCTAGTGATGGCAACATAATGGTGTCTAGTGATTCGATACATATTGGTATCTAGTGATGGCACCATAATGGTATCTAGTGATTCAATACCTATTGATATCTAGTGCTGGCACCATAATGAATTTTAGTGATTCAATATCGTATGGTATCTAGTGTTCCTATAATCCATGCTGATGTTGAGTTCAAGTTACAAATGTTATTTTAGTGTAAGTGAATTTATGTGAGTATGACAATGGAAATGATTGTGATTTTGTAGATCACTAGTATACTAGTGCATGAAATTAGAAATTATGATAATTATGTTTAGCTAATGTATATGTAATAATGTAATAAAGTAAATATAATGGATTTTCTTTATTGGTAGTGAAACATTGCTATGTCAGTGAATGTCATTGTTAGCCATAACATTTTGATTCAGCTAATGTATAAACAAAACTTGAATATGTAGTGAAGGTAATGTAAGAGTAAGTGAAATTAATGTGTATTGCTAATTGGTTATATGTTAACTAATTCAAAAAATGGGTTGAATGTTTAGAACTATATGGTTCTAATTTCCTGATGGGATAAGTAGAAAGCTTGGAATATATATATATATATATATTCCAAGTTTGAACCAAAAACTTGATGAGCTAATATGTTCCCAAGTGTTAAAGAAAACATAATGAATGAAACCCATCATAGAGTTTCATGAATACATAATATAATTATGATAAGTTCATAAGGTAAATGATGTACTTATATGCACAATTATGTACAATATTACTCAAGCACTAAAGATAATAAATGTATGTTCGACAATAGTAGTAGGGTTTTATATTTTTAATTTGATTATAATTTTGTGAAAAAAAAATTGAGAGTAGTAAACATATTAATGCAAAATAATTTATAGATATGAAATTCTAATAAGGAAAGTTATTTATTTTATTTCTATAATAAAAATCACTTTGTTAAGTCTAAACTAAGTACTTAGGTTTCCTTATCACCATGCATGTAGGCGTGAGATCAAGACTGACTTAAAGTGAAGCATTAGGAAGGAATGATAAAGATCTCTATAGTTGTAAGCAGTTTATGTAACTTATTAATTTTTGTATGTAAGTTATAAAATATTTAATATATATATATATATATATATATTATCATTTCTTAATTAATTAAATATTCATTTCATTTAATCATATATTTAAAAGTTTCTATTATTCTATGATAACCAATAAAATGAGGTAGAGTTAATTCTTTTACTCTAATTATTTCACTTTCTAAATTTGCTAATCAAGGTTTAAGTAATTTTAATTCTTCTTCTAATTTGTTTATTAAACGGTCTCTATTTTCAATCTTCTTTTTAATATTTTCCATAAGATTTTATTATCCTAACGATATTTTATTAAGAATATTATCTATTCTATATATTAAATATTCATTAAATTATATCATATGATTAAAATTTCTAATAATTTATGCCATCTTACAATTGGCCATCGTATTAATTCTTCAATTACAATTACTTCTCTTATTAATTTTTCTTTGTTATTCTTTAATAATTTTAATTCTTATTGCAATTCTCCTTTTTGATAATCAATTATTTTAAATAACCTTTTAACATTATCCATAAGATAAAGATTTATGACTGCATTAAAAAATCTTAACATTAAATTTAATAATTTTATATTGTGATTATAATCTCTATAGTCACACATATATTTTTCTTGTAAAATAAGATGATAAATAATAAGAAAAACTTTTATTCTTGATATATGATCATTAATGTTGCAAAATTTTCTTTTAACATTAAAAATTTCTCTATAACCTTCTAAAAGCTTTTGTATTTTTCTTTCTCTATCCATTCTTTGAAATATTTAAAGATCGAAAAAATGCTCTGCTAGAATACTTAAAACAAAATCAATTAATATATCAATTAAATTCATTTTCTTATGAAAAATTTGAGAATTACAAAATTCATTTAAATCTAAATTTTCATGCACTTTAATTAAATGTTCTTTTAAATTTATTAATTTCCTTTTTAATAAAAATATATCTTTATCATTGTCAAAATCAATTAAGCATAATCCTTCCAAAAATTTATCTATACACCAAGACATATTAAAATAAAATACTTGATGAAATATATTATGGTGATAATGTACAAAAAAAGGAGCAAAAGAAGAAATAGTATAAAAAAGGAGTACAAGTACCTGCTTTTGGAAATATAAGTTTTAGAAATAAGGTTTTATTATAAAAGGAGGTAGATATTATAGGAGGTTTCTTGTTCTTTTCTCTAATTTTGGACTTCTAATTTTGCTCTCACCAATTATTTCTTTAAACTGATGAACAAATTTCTTCCTATAGAGGATAAATAGGCTGCTAAAGATAAAAATGACTGCTAATCAGGGCTGTTGAAGGAAATAATTTTCTTTTGATAATTAGATATAAAATTATTACTTGCCTTTGTCGATTCATCATTTTTGATAACTGTAAATGAAATGATAATTTGATTTTCCTAATAATGATTTCTATATGAAATTATTGTTATTTCATCTTCTTCTGATAATGGAGTGAGAATGATGATATGTTTTTTAGAATAGTGAGCTTTGTTCGAAATCTTGTACTGTTGATAATCTTTTTCCTGTTGATGAATCATAGTTTATCGAAGAACTTGTTGAAATTTTTTTCTAAAAATACTTTTTTAGCTAATTATTATTTTTTATAATTCAATATCTGCGTATGGATCTTGGGAATCTTGAAAGGTTCGCTGAGGAGGTGGAGTGCTGCCTTCTGATGAATTACCTCTTTCTATAGAAATTTGGTTGAGAATATTATTAAAATCATCTTCTAAGGAGGCTAAAGTTAATAAGTGCACAACCTAATTTTTATTTGCTATAAAGTTTGATTGAGGAATTGATGATCGAAGAGTAAGAGCCTTTTGATCTCAATAATTAATGGCCACTTGAGTATCTGCTCTTTTAATCTCAAAGTTATCCCACCATTTTATTCTAAATTCTTTATAAAGAATGGGAAGCTTATTTGTTTATTTTGATGTATGATAAAAATTTCACAAAACTTGAGAAAAATTATCTAGGGCATTTGGTTGCACTAGGTTTAGAATTTATTAAAGCCTTCTTTATTTGGGAAAGGAATTGCTTCTAATATTAAACCAAAATAGCTAAACCATCTGATGAACCAATTGGGAAGAATACCACCAAATTTGAGTGAAAAATAAAAGAACCAAGAGTGTTGAAAATTCCTTAAATAAAATTATTTGAACCATGCTTCTTAATAGTCAGAATAACTATATACCATTCTAGTAGGATATCTTGATAATGTCTTTAAAAGATAAAGCTTGTGTCCCCATTATGATTGTATGATAACTTTTCTAATTTTTACCTTACTATAAGTAATGTTATCTCTCTCTCTTAGATAATAATTATGTTTTTTTTGCTAATTTAGTAACAACTAAAATTTCTTCATAATACTCTCTTGACTTACTCTAATCTTCTTCATAAAAATGCAAACTATTGGTGAAAATATAATCAATTAATTTGTAAAAACTTTGATTTTCTAATAGGTTGAGTTCTTCTAGTTCTAATGCTTTGATGAATAACCTTTTTAGTTTTAGAAAGTAAGGAGAAGAATTTCTAGTTAAAAATGGAGAAGAGGGAGAAGATGGAGAAGCAAGAGTGGAGGAATATAGTATAGGGGGAGCTGAAGATAAAAAGTCTTAAGGTCGAAGAACTAGAGGAAAGGCCATAGGAGTTGAATATAGTTGTATAAGAATAGGTGTAATTGGGATACTCTATTGATAATTTCTTGATAATAATGTATTTCTTGATGATAATGTAGTTTTAGCCAAAACTCTTTTATTTGTACTCATTTTCCTTGCAGAAATTAATGAAAATGAAAATCAGGTAAACCATTATCTTTTCCCTTGATAAATTCAATTTCAAAATCAAAATTACTTAATAAAGCTTGCCATCTTGCAAATATTTGTTTAGAAATTAAATTTTTAACATCCTTTTCTAGAACTTTTTTTGCTGATAAACAATCAATCGTTAATAAAAACATTTTCATATATAAAGCATCTTCAAACTTTTTGATACATAAAACAATATTTAATATTTATTTTTTGATATTAGAATAATTCTTTTAAGTTTGATTCTAGCTTCCTGAAAAAAGTCTTACTAATTCTTCTTTATTATGTTCTCTTCTTTTTTATTTTAGAATTCCTCTATATCCTATATCACTAGCATCTTTTTCAATTAACTAAAAAGCTTCTAGATGAGGAATATTCAAACATTGAAGACTTTTGATTTTTTCTTTAATTTTTCTTACTATATCGGTATGTTTTGCTGTCCAAGGTTTAGGTTTCTTTTATAACCGATTATATAATAGTTTACCTAATTTTTCTAAATCTTTGAAAAAATCATGTACATAGTTTAAAGGTCCTAAAAATCTTTGCAACTTTTTTTTATCTTTTATTTCATGTGAAAATCTATTAGTAAATTCCAAACTTCAAGTTTTTGGTTTTATAGTTACTTGATCTATATCACGTCCTAAAAATCTAACTTTAGTTTGGAAAAGTTTCATTTTTGGAGTAGAAACAACTCATCAGTTTTTATGAATTAAATTGAAAAATAATTTTAAATGTTTTATGTGTTGACTTATTGAATTTGAAAACATATGAACATCATTAATCTATAGTATTGAAAATTCATATATTTATCTTAATTTATCATTCATAATATTTTAAAATTCTGATAGGGCTTTTTTGAACCCCAAAGCCAACATTAAATCATGTTTTATATATATCTTCTTCGTCAACCTAGATTTGCAAAATCCTTGATTTCATACCAAATTTTGAAAAAATATTTGCATGTACAATTTTTTTAAATAAATCTCTTTTATAAGGTATGGAATATCTTATCATTACAAAATTGCATTTAATCGTTTATAATTTATTACTTACCTAGGTGTTTTTCTTTCTATTTCAACTGTATTCATAACATAAAAGATTGGATAAGACCATAGGGATTTAAAATAACTTATTAGTCTTTTATCTTTTAAATCTTGTATTTCTTTTCTGCAAATTTTTTTTTCTAAATCTATTGATATTTTAATAGCTTGATATTTTGTTGGAAATTTTCTTTCATCAAAGTATTTTATATAAGATAATTTTACTATATGTTATTTTATATTCCAAAAAGAATTAGGAACTAAGGCACAAATTTCTTTTGAAAATGTAATTTCAATTTCCTTTATTTTTTTGCTTTATTTCTGGACTATCTAATTGTTCTTTTATTCTTTTTCCTTTTATTTCTTGAATTAAAAATTTAATGTGTTTTTGTTTGTTTTTTATTAAATTATTTTTTTAATATTCTTCTTGATGTGACTAATTTCTCTAGATAATATAGAAAATACAAATTCAAAAAGAATTTCTTTACTTAATTTTTTTTTGTTTTAATTCCATTATCATATACTTGAAAATGATAAAATATAGTAATAAAAGGTGTTCTTAATAAAAATCTTGAATTTAGATTTTTTACTAAAATTAGATGAGTTTTAAAATAATATCATTTATTACAAATTTTTGCTTTTGATAATTTATAGTTAATTATTTTAGATCCATTAACAGTGCCTCCTCTTTCTGAAGTTTTTTTCATAATACTTAGTTGGAATTAATCGTTCATGAATACATTTCTAATATGCTCCACTATCTATTAGAGCTAATGTTGTTAAATGAAAATCATCATTCATAACCATTTCTAGTTTTACATACCACTTTTGATAATTTACTTGAGACACATTATGAATATATTCATCTTGTGAATCTTTAATAGTTATGCTAGATGATGTTGTACCGTTTAATTTTTTTATCTTCTTTTACTAAAGTACTAAGGCTAACCTTTAGTCTTTCTTCTTCTAAATTTTGCACGTTTTCTTTTAAAATATTTACTTATTGTTTTATAATTTAATTTCCTTTTGAAGGTCTTGTATAACAGATTCCTTTTTTTATTTCAAATCTTTTACATATTTCTGCTAAATTATAAGTTGTAAAGTCTTTCTTTTCTTTTGTACTTATTACTTCCTTTAATCAAAGTAGATAATTTCTTTGCATTTCTGGATTATTTATTTTTTCTAATATATCTAACAAAAATTACTTTTCATTACTTAGCATTTTTATATCATTACACTATCAAGGTCCTAGACAACTGCAATATTGTGATTCACTATTAGTTTCAGATTCTTCACTTATTGCATTTAAATCATTTTCAGAGTAATCGGTCATTTCTTCTTTACTGCTAGAGGTTTCATTAATTATAATTTTTTCTACCTTATGTTTTAAATTCTCTAAGGCATCTAAATTATTAATACATTTTCTTACCCTACAATCACTTGAATAATGTCTTTATTTTTCACATTTATAACAAATTACTATATCTGTCTTATTTGTCTTTGGTTTCGATTTTTTTATATTTTTGTTCTCTTAATTGGTTTCTTTTGATTATAATTTTGTTTTGCTTATAATTTATTTTCTTATGAACATGCCTTCTTTTAGATTTTATTTTTTTTACTAGAAGATAGAGCTCTAATCTATTGATAACCATATTGTTTACAAAAAGATCTTAATTCTTTTCTTACAATTATACTATCTTTTTTCAAGTTTGCTTTAAATTTTAAATCAAAACAAATTTCTAATCCTTATATATTAATAATATTTATTAAATGTCCATAAGTTAACTCATTATATGATCTTGTACGATTATAGTCTATTTTTAACCTATTCTTAATTCCTTCTATAAACAATTTTGGTAATTCTTCTATAAATCTTTCTTCCTAATAGATATTATTACAACTTATTCTAGTCATTGCTTTTGTTAGGAATAAATCTTTATACCATCTAAAATCTTATAATTTTGGACAAGTTAAATTTTAAAGAATTTTTAAGATTCTTTCTTGATATAAACGAGTATCTCTTACAAAGTTTTTATTATTAGCAAATAATAAAGTATTTATTATGTCATCCAATTGAATTTTTATTTGTGTATTATTTTCCATTTTAACTACCCTTTTTTTCATGCTGATAATATATGTGCTTTATCTATATTTACAACATAATAACCCTACCAACCTTTTAATTTTCCAATGTATTCCAATAATATCATTTGAGCTATAGTTGATTCACTATTTCCTTTTAATTTATAAGCACTAGTTGCTATTGTCATTTCTTGTAATAAATTTAATGTTTGATATTATGTTAAACCAACTATATTCTATCCATATAAAGAAGTGCCTTTATATCTTGATTAACAATTTCTTTCTTCATATTGAATACCTGAAGGTATAGGTTTGGGATAAAAATTTTGAGATTTTGGCCCAAGTGTATAAGTATTGAAATGTAATTTTTTAATTGAAAACATTTCTTGATCTTTATCTCTAAATTGATCTTTTATATATTTTTTTATTTCTGATGTAGTTTCTTCATCTATTATCATAATCTATTTTTCTTTAATACTTAATTATGCTAATTGTTCTTCTATTTTTCTTAATACAGGATCGTCATCTTTTAAATTAATAACTGTTCCTGAGGAAAATTCAAAAGGTTTAAACAAAGGTGATTCTATTTTATTGGATGATGACTTTGCTTGGAGTTTAGGCATTAGAACTGAATCCTTTAGTATTTTAGGGGTCTGAACTATTTTTTCTACTTTATTTAATTGACTAGCTATAGTACCAAGTATTTGATTATAAAATTATTTTGTAATATTACATGTTGTAAATCTTTTCCTACATCTTTACTCTCTAATTTTATTTCTTTGAATGGTTCAACAAAATAAGATTTTTTCATTATTCTTTATTATTGATGCCATGTAAAATGTCTACTTTTTAGTATGTATTTTCTTTTATTTAAGTAGTTAAGTATGTAATATTTTGTGTATTTTATGTATTTATGTTTAGTTTATGTGTTTATTTGTGTTTTAGGTCAAAGTTGGTACAAATGTGAAGTGATTTGGGGAAATGGTGAAGGATTTGGATGAAGTAGTTCACGAGTCGTGAAGTGGCTCACGACTCAGACAGAAATGGCACGAGACGTGAAGCATTTTACTAGTGATGCAGAGACGCCTGGTTCACGACTCGTCAAGAAGTTCATGACTCGGCAGGAAGTTCACGAGTCGTAGTTCACGAGTAAGGACAATTTGATGGAGTTCACAACTCGTGAAGATGTTATCGAGTCGAACATTACGCCTGTTCCCAAACGATGCCATCATTTTGCACATGATTTTTCAGCCAAGCATCATGACCCTCCATGGCAACTTTTCACATTGACAACCATTATTAAGAGACATGTTTATAGAGTTTTCCATCTATAAATATGGATGGCATTAACTGAAGAAAAGGGATCAATCAATGTTTAGTTTTTAGAAATGTAGTTATTATTTTGGATAAACATTTTTACTTAGCTTTTATTAGATGATTACAAAGGGATAAAGCCAAAGGAACATGAGATGAGTTTCTTTCTCTTGTTTTGTCTTTAATTCAATTACATACTTTGGCTAGTTTCCTTTGTACATTATAACTATGCACTAGTATTTGTTTAAGACATGTTCATTATTCTTATTATGAATGAAGTATGATTTACATCCATTTGTGTGCTTTGATTTGCTATGTATGTTTGGCCACCATACTTGGCATGTTAGTCAATTTATTCACAATGAGAGTTGGAATTCTTTGATGGAAAAAAATGAATGTACTTGAAGCATTGAATTAACTTAGAGATAAGGAATTCACTTTGAAGGGTTAAAGAATTGGCATAGAGCTTCATAATTTTTGTTTATCTCTATAATGACACGAGAGTGCTTATAGACTCTAAATGAAAACATCTTTACTGACAACGAGAGTTTCTTTAAAGAATTTAGGCTAAATTCTCTAGTCACTTCATCCATACCATTAGTTGATCTTATTCTTAAATGAATTGCTTCTCTTAGTTATAATATATTTTTATACATCATGTAAGTCATCTTTAATCTAACTTGATTTAATCTATGCAAAGTAGTTTAGATATTTAATTAAATACATAATCTTCATTTTATTCGTTACCTATCCATCTACTCTTTGTGATTTCAATACAAAATTTATACCGTTCCCTTTGGAACGATACCCTACTCATCCTATACGCAGTCTAGTGAGACTAAGGGCTCAATTAAATCCCCATCAATTATATTATCTAATTGAGGATGTATAAATGTTACTGATTCTTTTTCAATCATAATCCATTGACGTCCTACTTTTGAAAATACATCAATTTCTTTTTGAAATAGATAATTGATATTATTATAGTAACAATAATTTTCAAACCATAAAATAAAGGAATATTTACTTTTTTTTATCTTCCATTACTTTATACAATAATTTTATAAAATTATTTAATTCTTCTCAGAAAAATTATTAAAATACCATTATACTTTTTATTTATTATATTATGCTTTTAAATCATTTCTTAAAAAATCTTTATTTATTTTAAAATTAGTCATATTTACTAATTAATTTGAGAAAAAAGCTTTCATTTGGGATCTAGTTGGACAAACAAAATATTCACTCTCTTTTTTTCTATATATAATGGTTTTAGAATACTTGTATTAAAAGCTACTCCTCTTAATTATAAATTTCATGCAAATAATGATCTAACTGTACTTACTGATAGTCTATTATTTAAATAAGTTGAAATTCTACTAAATTGATTAACGTATGAAGAGAAATATATTTGAACTGATCCATCACTATGTTTTAGTATATGAGAAAATTTATTATTAATATTAATTGGTCTAAGTTCACATCTTTCTTTTAATTTCTAATTTTCTAAACTAGTTATTTCATCCCATCTAAGTCTTTTTAGAACTTGAATATTAGAAAGATATTTATTAGCTTCAAATAATAAAGTTTCATTTCTTTTGATAGATTTTATAGTTTAGGATTTATTATAGTAGTCATTATTTTAGAATATATTCTATATATTACTGCTACTGCCCTAACATTTTCTTTATTTATTTTAATTGTTAAGGTTAGAGTTTTAAATATATTAGACTCACATAAACTAATAGAAAGTCCTGATAAACTATTAAAATAAATTGGTCCATTTGCTAAATTAGTTTCTACCATTGTAAGCAAATAATTAGAAAAGTTAATATGTTTAGCATCTCTTAAACACATTAAAACTGAAATGTCTAATCCTAAACTAAATAAAGGTTTTATAACTATCTAGACTAATCCTGTATCAAAAAATAAATATATTTTCTTTCTATATTCAGTTATTACCTTTTTCTATAATAATTGAATAGTTTCATGCTCCAAATTAATTGTTGTCGTTTGCTCTATTTGTTTAATAGAATAATCTTGGAAAAATTCAAAGGTTCCTAATGAGTAAATAGTTCTAATATTCTGTTTAGGTATAGTCCAATCAAATAAATCATTTTTTACTTTTTATACGTTAACTTCTATAGAATTTATATCTTTTATATCTCTAATATTGTCTTTATTATTTGAGCTAAAACCTGAATCTTTAATAGAAAATATTCTAGTTAAGCTTAATTTGAAAATAAAATAATTAAGAATGAATCTATGCAAATTTTGGGAACACCAAGCTAACAAAGGTCAACTATTGCCATTTTGACTTCCATAGGATGACCACCATTTCATTGCTCTATGAAAATTCTTAATTGTTTCTTTTTCCAAACTATTCTTAATAAAATAATCTTAGTCTGGATATCTTAATAGAATATATTTCCTAAAAGAAATAGATTATCTAATTTAACATAAGCTTCTATTTTTTATTACATATTTCAAATAGTGTTATTATTGCTTCACTTAAAGTATACTCCCAAAGAAACTCAAGTTCAAAAATTAGTCAAATTAAACTCATACTTCCTCCACCGGGCTCTGATAGCAAAAACTTAAGATCGAGTGCATTATTATAGACTTTTAAATTTTATTCTTACTAGTTAGCGTATTGGACTATTTTTTTATCATTTCTTAATTAATTACATACATACATACAATATAGGTTTGGCATGCACCATGGCTTATTTTAAAACAAGATATTATATGACAAAACGATACATATATATATATATATATATATATATATATATATATATATATATATATATATATATATATATATATATATATATATATATATATATATATATATATATATATATATATATATATATATATATATATATATATATATATATATATATATGTATGTATGTATGTATGTATACATATATATATGTGTTGATAATTGAACAAGTCAAAATCTGAATCCTCTTGTAAGGTGATGATAATTGAGCTTGAACTCTAACTATGTCTGCTACCCTACCATTGGGAGAAGTTTATATTATTTGATGAATATTGATGATTTACCTGCTGAAATATAGTGATTTTTAATTTTTTAGAAACTAGAGACATAGAGAAATAACTTTTAAGTAAGCTACTTTACCTGAAAATGTCATTTATTAGATTTAAAAAAGCATACAAATAGAACTTGAAAATCTTCCTTTAGGATTTTTACGGTAGAATGAACCTTATGATCACTACGAATTGGTAACCACTGTGAGCTAGTCTAGAACCATACTTGCACCTATCTTACTATCACTATAAATCATTGGCCACTATGACTGCCCCCTTGTTTCCTCCTAAACTTGATTCTTAGCTCTTAAATTATTACCAAAGTTTATCTAATCCTTCTTAAATATTTTTAAAGCATCCTAAATATAAAAATAAAGATAATTTGTAACATTAAATATATGAGAAACATATTAACATATAAGAATAAAGATAGATCATATTGTATATGTATGTTTACATAAGTAAAGTTATACAATGATAGTTATACAATTGTAACTGTGGTTATACAATGATAGTTAAAGTACACTATTGTAAATGTTTTGAACACTTTCATGTGTTATTATGCAACATGATGAAGTGTACATAATGAAATAAGTGATATGAAAATTGATTTAATGCCTCAATTGGAGCTTGGTTGTGGATAGATAAGCATCCCTATGGGATATAGATGCTGTTGCTATAATCTTGATCCCGTTTGGATCCATAATTTTTCCCCATTTGGCACCATAGTCTTGATCTCGTTAAGGTCTAAGATTGAAAAAGGGTCACTATAACTTATAAATTGTCTACTTCACAATGAAAAGGGATCAAGCCCAAATTATTGTTGATAGAAGCCCAATAAAGGCATCTACTAATGGGCTCAAAGAGTTAGTTATCATGGAATCGCCATCCAATAGAACATTGGAAAAGGAATCTTAACCTTTTGATGCCCAAACAAAGATTGATGTTCAAAAAATCACTTTTATTAGGCACTTTGGTTATGTGTTATCTTAAAATTGGATTTTAAAGTTAATCTACTCTCCTCTCTCGCATGATGCAAAATAATAAAATTAAGTAAACATCACAATCAATTAATAAAAGCGTTAAATAAATAAACAAACTAAATCAACTGCTTAAACTATTGTAGAAGCAAATAGTCCAAAGAAGAAAATAAATTATATACATAAATTGGGGCATTCATTTGGCTTAGGAATATTGGTTCATTCATCCATAGTTTACAAAAAAAAAAAAACTCTTTTATTATTACATAATTTTCGGGTTGGAAATTTGGACATTGGTCCATTTTTAAGGAAAAATCCAAATTAATTAGTAAAAATAATTTAAGTGAAATTTTATAATTTAAAGTGCAAAAAAACATATCTTACTGCCTATTACATTTCCAAATAAATCCAAATAAATAGTAACATTAAAAGAAATAAATAAACAAATAAATAATAAGGGTAGAAATGAAACCACCAAAGGGTGGCTCTCCAAGTCACATTAACTTCGAAACATGAACTATCAAAAAATGTCCATGCAAAATAAATTAATTATTCAAACAAAAATGAAGAAAATAAAAAGTTAGAAATGCAATCAAAGAAAATATTTGAACAAAATAAACATAGCACACTAAAAATATATGAAAATAATAACAAAGTATATTATATACATAGGAAACCAAGATGTCAAAAAAATAAAATATTAGTTAACATGGTTGGCACAAAATAGAAATTAAAAAAAAGAATAAGTAAATGTGAATAAATTAAATAAATAAGCATATAAATAAACATATAAATTAAGATAAATTAAAGTAAGAAATGTATGAAAATGAAATTAAGAAAGTGACACTTGAGAAGATGCAATATTGTAAACTAAAGAAAATAGAAGAAAAAGAAAGAAAAACATGAAAAGCCCTACATGCATGCATATAAATTAATTCAGAAAAGAAATAGTGGCCCAAAAGAAACCATGTACATTATGCGTATGTGAAGCCATCCAATCGATGCAAAATAAAATAAAATAAAGTATGGAATAAATAAACAACAACAATAATCAATAATATTTACAAAATAACAACAACAACAACAATAATAATAATAATAATAATAATAATAATAATAATAATAATAATAATAATAATAATAATAATATTTACACAGAGTAAGCTAGCATATAGTAGAAATGATTATGTGTTAAAAAAAGAGGTAAGCAAAGAAAAGGAAACAAATATAAATGCATGAATTAAAATTAAAGGGCAAGCAACGCGGGACATGAAACATGAAATGAACAAAAGTAAATTAAATAAATAAAAAGCATGCATGAGTGGGCCATATGATGTTAAGCCATGCAAATAAGATAAATATAGTGTATGAAACAAGTATGAAACAATAGTAATTAATAAAATATTTACAAAAATGATAAAAAAAAAATAATAGCAATAATACTTAATATATAACCTAATTATATAATAAATAATTTTAAAAACAATAGAATTAAAATTAAGCACAGAACAATCAAATTAGTGCAATTGAATAAGTAAAATGAATAAGCATGCAAATGTGACCCAAATAAGAACAGTACCATGCAAAAAAGAAGAGAAGAAAATACATATAGACTAAAACGTGAGGATGAAAGGAAGGAAGCAAGGATAGTAATGGCACGAAGGGACTGACAGATAGCCGCAGCAGGGTGGCCTTGGGTCATGGAAGAGACGGGCATTGCTGGTGGTCTTCCCATCAGTCACTATGGGATGCAAATGTGTAACAAAAATGAAAAAATGGATTTTAAGCCATAAAGCATAAAGAAAAAGACATTTCATGCACAAAAATATTTTAAACTCGTCGACCAGTAAACGAAACATGATTTAAAACATAAAATCTAAAGATCTAAAAAATCAAAACTTGAAAATGGGAGAACAAAGGAACTAAGGTTAAAGATGAGCAGTGTTTTTCATGTATACTTAAATTCTTTTATTCCCTTGATTTAAATGGATTTTCTCATATTAATGATTCAATTCAATACCAAGATGCAAAAATAATAAATTTAAAGATTTAAAGTCATGAAATCACATAAGCAAGGCGCCAAACAAATAAAAAAACTAACCAGTGCATCCTACTGTCAATAAAAAGAATTAATATCAATTTAAATAGAGGCTCAAAGGACTTATGCTGTCCCAAAATCAAGAGAATCCGATCTAAAGTTTTCTCCCTTCCTTCTTGTTCTCTCGATTTTTTGTTCAAAAACATGGTTGTTTTTTTTTTTTTTTTTTTTTTTTTTTTTTTTTTTTTTGCTATGTGTGATTTGCTTTGTGTGTGTTTTTTGGTGTTTTCTTCCTTCTCTCTTGGCCATAAGTGTAGGTTTTCTTTGTTGTTTCCTCTCTCTTTTATGATCTCAGATGCGACCTTCATTGGTTTTGTTTTTTCTTTTTATTTAATGTCAAAGGGTTGCTCTCTCCTCTCAATTCTAGATTTCTCTTATTCTTTTTATCGTGTGGCTTGCGTGCCCTACCCCTTTACCCTTTTTCCTTTTTTTAACTTACTTCCCTTCGTTCTTTTCACGTTTTCTTTTTTTTATTGCTTCTTTATTTCTTACTTTTTCTTTTCTTCCTTTTACTTTCGTCCCAACATCATCCTTTTTATTTTTTATTAATATTTTTTCTCTTTTTTTTCTTTTTTTCTTTAATTCTAATGCCATTTTTTATTTTTCAAATTAGTTTTTCTTTATTTTTATTTTTTATTTTTTATATTTCTATTTTATTTTTATTGCTTTTTATTTTTTAATAATGATAATTTAATTTAATTTAATTTAATTAAGTTTTATTTTTATTTTAAAAAATGAAAATCCCTAGAAAATACCTCTTTTAAAAGCACCGAAAATTCCAAAGGAGAGTAGAAAAAATCAATTTTCTTTTTGAAATCAAGTTTCCTTTTAAAACACAAAATTTGGAGAGAAAGCATCATGATTTTATTCTCTGGCTATTTTAGAGCAATACAATGTTGATCGAGTAACCCTAATCAGAAGCTGTTTCAGGATCCAGGGTCTATAATTTTATTTTCATTATTATTTATTTATTCTATCTTCTCAAAACACACTTTAGGATTCATAACGAACGCACTGTAAATGTCTTTATATCCTAGATTAAATAAAGACTTATGTTTATTGAATCAATGTCTTAGAAATAAGCAATAATTATTGCTATACATGATACAATAAAATAAGACATTGCATACATAAGGAAAGCTCATATTATTAACATGGTTAGAGAAAAGTATGCATTACTTTAGAAACATATTTTACATTACCAAAAAGTGGCTTATATTACATCTTTTTCTATTGTACGTGCAGGTTGCTAAAAGTCTTTCAACATCTCAAGCTTTTCCTTCTCTAGACGGTGCCCCCAAGATTGGTTATAATATTCACATCCTACAACTCTATAAACTATTTGTCATTGGAATTGAGTAAATAATGGGTGCTAGATATTTACATGCCATATATATCCTAAAGCACATACCATTTCAATGAGCTAAAGTTAAACACAAACATGGGTGGTCATAGAGTATTGTAACCTCTATTCCTTTTATATCCCCTCTCTAGATCTGGTATCTGTTGGGTGTCAATTAGGTCTTAGATATGATCCCTCAACGCTCAACAATAATCAGTCTCGTGTCATATATGCTGACAATAATTACAGTACCAATCAGCCTTATGCCCAGGCTCTCTTAGATTCTTAGCAAGCAATGGTGGCAAAGGTTGCAATTTCGTTTCATTTGTAGAATAGGCAAGAAACCAAGATAATGGCCTTCCTAAATCATAATAATGCTACAAAGTTGATCATGTAGGTAAGACTCTTGAGGTTCTGCCATCGTTGCCCCCATTGCTACTGTCATTCCCATCATTCTTATCAAAACTATAGTGGGTGGAGCTAGCCTTCTTTTCTAAATTTCTGCCCCATTTTTTATAGCTATGTCTTTGAGAGATTCCTAATCCTTTAAGAGCTTCATTTTGAGCCTGTCACTCATGTAGGGATTGGTATTTCAAATGAACAACCTTATTTGTTCGACACTTTCTGGCTTTTCTTTTTCATTTCCATCACCCTATTCTTCCATCGAGAAAGAAAATCATAAAAAGACTATTCTGGTTTTTGACAAAGTAACTCTAGATCCTTCACAGTCACTTTTAATCTCATGCTACAATCATACTACTTTAAAAACTCTTCTTCTAGCTTATCCCAGTCTTTCTTTATTTCCCTGCCTAGCTTATAGTACCAACTAATTGAAGGGCCTGTTAGACTAAAGCTTAAGTATTCAACCATATGTCATTTAGTAAGGGTGGTCCCTTTCATTATTAAGGCATATTACTTTATGTGGAGTGCTAGATCAGAAGTGCCATCAAACTTAGGCAAGTCTAGCATTTTAAACTTTCATGGTAGCACTTCTTTACTATCTAAATCCCTATCTTTTGGCTAATACCCTTACCTTTTTGCATTAGCCATGCCACAACCTTTATTTTTTCCTCCACCCTTCTCAAGGCTAAATTCGATATTTTTGGTACCTTACTTTCTAGGGCTTACAGATAGTCTCCTTCTAGGCATAACCCTTATACTCTTCTTGCTCAACTAATAGGATAATTGGTGCCTTGCCACTAGAACTAGCAACAATTAGAATAGCTATGCCTGCTACCATAGCTATATCCTTAACCTTGGCCAATTCAACTTGGCTAGTAGCAAGTGCTATAGGATATGTTGTAGAAGTAGGTGCCATGGTTGCAACCTTTTTACTGATCATGTCCAACATTTCCCTTTCAAAACTATTAGAGAGTATGCCCTAGAGCCCATGTAATAGGGATGTATTTAAGATATATGAATTCATATTCTTAATAAAAGGCATCATTTATTTATTAATGCTATGCTTAAATACATGAGTTTGTAAATTTTAAATTAATAATTGAAGTCCTAGATATTATAAACACAGTGCAAAGGCAATCATGAAAGTGTTCATGATATGAGATGTCTATTGCATGCAAATGTATTAATATCTAAATATCCCTAGTCATAGAATTAACAAGATAGGGCATTGTTAATTCGGACAGACTAGCACATGTTATGCTTCTTGAATGGTTCAAGTAGTGGTTCTCATAACTATGATTATGGAAGATAATCAAAGCTAACATGTGGATGCTTGTTAGAAGAATAAGTTCATTGGAGACCTGCAAAGAGAATCCTCACATGTATATTAAATCTATATCAGTGAGGAATCTCTTCATAGCGGTTGTACAAGTATCCTTGGACTTGAGATCACCAAAGTTATCTTAAGTAGCAAGTGGTATATTTTGACTCCATAACTGATTACTTCCAACTGGGAGTGAACATACACTACTAAAAAAATGCAAATTAGAGATGACAAAAGTTATCGCTAACTGATATTTTTTCATCACTAAATAAATTTAGCGACGACTTTTATTTTGAAACAAAAGTCGTTGTAGCAGAATTTAGCTACAACAAGAAGTTGTCGCCAAATTTTAGCGACAATAGAGCGTTGTTGCTAAATATTTGTCGCCATTTTGCTACAACAATATTCACGCAAAATTTTGCGACGACAGTATTTTCGTCGCAATATTGCTACAACATTGTTCATGCAAAATTTTGCGATGACAATATTTTTGTCGCAACATTGCTACAACATTGTTCACGTAAAATTTTGCGATAATATTTTTGTCACAATATTGCTACGATATTGTTCACGCGAAAATTTTGCGATGACAGTATTTTCGTCGCAATATTGCTACGATATTGTTCACACTAAATTTTACGACGATGGTATTTTCGTTGCAATATTGCTATGACATTGTTGAAGCTAAATAGCTATTGTTCAAACATGCTAATCCATCACTAAATTAAAATTATTTTTTATTTTTAAATTAATATGAAAATTTCATCATTTAAATGATAAGTCATAGATGACAAATTTATATTTATAGACTAATTAATATTTAATACAAAAATATATATATATATATTCATGAAAATATTATTATTTACAAATGGATATCATCGTTAATTGTATATCTAAAATAATACACGCATATATAACAATAACAAATGTCACCCAAAATGTCATACTATATACTTATAATTATAATGTAAATAGATACATTTGCTTCTAAATCTACTGTTGAAAAAAGTTGTTGCATCTCCATCTATTGTTGGGTTTTGTCTGACTCGCTGATCCATCTCTTATTCATGTTCAGCATAAATCTCAACTTAAAACTCAATCTGCATAGTGGACAAATATTACAAATACAAGCTATGAGAAACAAATATAAAATTAACACAAGGGTGTGAGGAATTAACATGCAATTTTCTTGATTTTCTCAATGAAACTAAAACTTTGCAGAAGAAAACAATGCCATGTAAAAATGTTGATTTTCCCTACTTCTAAAACCAAACCCCTTTCTTCATTTCCCAACCAATAAATTTTATATAAAAATTACAACCACAAAGTCACATAATAAAAGTCAAACCAACCAAAAACAAGTGACTCATTTGGAATCAAAAATCAAAATGCACTCACCGTTTCACAAGTCAAAAGCTGAAACTTCCCATCTGTCCACAGTTTAGCACCTTCCACACTTATCCACCATCTTGTTATCTAGTTTCTATTTCCTAGATCAACCTGTCATAACCAAGAAAAGAAAGCTTGCCTGAATTACGGTCTCTATTGTCCATGATACAGTCCATTGGCTCTCGATTACCCTGAAAATAACATTTATATCCTTATGATAATATATATATATATATATATATATATGTCGTCAATTAACAGGAAGGAACCAATAAAATTCAATTATTTAAAAATTTCAGTTACAATAACTAAGTTTAAGTGATTTTAGTGTTACAAATTCAAGTTCAAGTTTAATGAATTTAGTGTTACAAGTTAGAAAATCGAAAGACTTATTCTATAAATTAACAAATAAAAAAGTTGTCATTGTTTATGCTAGTATAAAATATTCAAATACACGCTAAATTGCAAATATAAGTAATTCCATAAACATAAAGACAATTATAGGGAATCATGTGCATCAAAAGCACATTAGAAAAAAAGTATAATAGAGGCTTATTAGGAAAAATGAAATCAAAATAGATGGAGGAAGAAAAAATAAAAAAGCTGGTACCTAGAGCTTTTTAAGTAACTTGTCTAGCTTCTCATTTTTTTTCTCAATTTCTTGAACTTGTAAAAAAAATAAAATAAAAAATTAATCACCATGTAATCGGGTATCTTTGTACAGTTAACTGAGTTGGGTAAAGAAGGAATGCTTAAGGCACAATGGTTCTCTATCCGTACACACTAAACATCTTCATAAACCATAAATGACAAGAATAATTAATGCAAACAAGAGATGTGTCTTCAATTAATGATTTAGCTTTAACTTTTAAATTGAGTTTGGGTCCCAATTAACAAATTCATGAATAAAAAGTATCCTTCATTTTACCAAGATAGTTCCTATTAAATTAAGTTTAGGTCCCAATTAACAAATAACTTTACTAAATATTTGTAATTAGCTAGCGGGTCTAACAAATTAGAGGGTCTAACAAATCCTAACCCCACATTCCACCATGAGCAATAAAATTATATAGCAACATTATGCACATTTGGTCAAAGGCTATATATGTTTACTGAACCATTTAAGTCATGTAACTTGTAATACACAAGTGAAAATGATATCTTCAACATAATTCTGCAAACGAGGATTCAAAAAATGATCATTTTAAGATTTTCTTATTCAAATCTTTAATACTTCTAAATGTTCGGCTCCACCCAAAATCATAAAGACGAAGACTTTTAAAGCATTATTAGCAAGGTAAACAACTATGAGGATTTCATTACTAAGGCAAAATTTCAAGTGTTTTATAAATAAGCTCTAAGAAAAGAATTCCTTCATTACTGAGGAACCTAGAAGAACGACGAATCCTCTGTGTATTGAGAGGCAAAAAAGGCTCTATAATGTCATTTGAGTGATCAAGCCTTTCATTTATAGATAAACAACAAATAACATTGGATTCTCTTTGAAATTTCTTCATTTTCCCTGGTACAAAGCAACTAATTAAAGGGTTTCAGAAGATCCCAGCATGCTTTGTTGGTTCTCAGAAACCTACTGCCAAGATCTCAAGAATCAACAAGGCTATTCCATTAGGAAATTATAAATATATAAAATTTAAAAGTTGTGCAAAACTCTTATAATTAGTTATAAGACTATTAAAATATGTTCAAAATATAGAAAAGGAAAACCCGTGGAACTCCAACACAAGTAGTTAACCCTACCCATTACTGAACTATAATTGAAATAAACTTGTGTATCAATCTCCATAAAACTACAGGAGATTATTTATTGAAAAACAAGTTTAAAAGGTTTCACAAATGAGGGAGTGAGAGAGAAGTCTTGGGGGAAGAATTCTCAAAAGCAAGTTCCAGATTTCTCTAACCTAGTCAAGAAAGAAAGTGTAAGAGGACAAAGATAATAAGACAAAATAAGTTGTCTTGATAATGTCATTATAGACTATATAACCTTACGGAAATCGAAATTGCCATAATTCCCTTCATTGTTTAAAAATATAGTTAATTACCGAAGGTATATTTCAGCTTTTTAAACCTCAAAGAACACAGAATGTGTTAGGAAAAATCAGAGAAATGTGCTCTCTAAAAAAAAGAAACAATACATTAGCTCTTACCGACATATCTCCTAAGGATTTGCTACAAATTAGACAGATGTAGTGACTACAAGTATATGCCTGTACAGCAAAAGGTAGAGACAAAACTTAACATGAATTCTAAAAGAAATTACTGCCATTGCAAAAATTGAAAACAACAAAACAAACATAGCCAAAGTAAAATCCTAGCACATAATAGACTTAAAAGCAATTTGAGTGCATGAAATGGCCACAAGGAAGAGCTTTGACACTTAAACTTGATGTGAACAAAAATTCATTGCAGATGGGGCAGTTTATCTCCATTCCTTTCTCTCGACATTTATGATCCACTAATTTCATTGCCAGGCAGCAATTACACTTCATGCAGTGGAAGAAGTCAACACCAAGTCCGGTTCCAACACGGCATAAATTGCAAGAAGGGCAATGATATACGTTTTTGATATACATTTAAAAAACCAGGACATTGATTAGTAAGAGATGTAGTTCAATGGCAGGCGATTAATTATGAGAATAGGGAAACTATGATTATGTTGTAAAGCGATTAATTATGAAAATAGGGAAACTACTTACGACAAGCAGTAATAAGGTACGTTATTGAGAACTGTTTATCAGTTATGTAAGTTTTATAGGGTATACTTGATTCGAGCATGCTATGATGAGTAGCTTGGCTTAATATGTATATGTATGAGTGTAGGTGGATACGCACAATGCTAATCATGAAAGATGACATGTTATTATTGTTTGCATAAGCACATAACTATCATGATATGAATGAAAGAAAACTGATGCAAGCATATGATCATATGATAGCATCAATATGTAATGGAGCTTAACGCTCAGCATTGATGTATGATAAGAATGATATGCATTCTTTTATGAAAAGTGACTTTAAGTCAAATGACGAGCTAAGTAAAGAAGAATATGTTAAAGTAAAGATGTCTTAAAAAGTTAAGCCTGTGGGTCTTAGTTCAGTTGTGGATTAGATAGGCATGCCTAGAGGGATATAGTCGCAGCTGCTATAGTTGACCCCATTTGGGTCTTGTTCCTTAATGGAACCATCGTTTGACCCCATTTGGGTCCATAGTTTGTTCCTTGCTGGAACCATTGCTTGACCCCGTTTGGGTCTATTGTTTGATATCTTCGGATATCCATAGTTTGATACCTTCGGGTATCCATTGCTCTCGTTATCCACCTTTTGAACTAGTACTTAGGCAGGCTATTAAAGATGTAAATGGTATAACAAATAAAATAATGTATGTATCGATTGCCTCACTTATATGTATTGGAATCATGATTGTGATTTATTCTAAATTTTAGTTAGTTGTAAACTATTTCCATGAAATGAAATGCCATGTTATGTAGTACTTGATTGTGATGTCTTACATCAACTATGAAAAAGTTCACCATATGAGTACCAGTAAGGGTGGGTTCCACGGTGCATAGTTGGGCCGCAAGCTTACAATATTAAATAAAACATTACATGAACTATGACATGCATAATAATATGAGTATGGGATAATTAGAAAAATGTTTGCATGTGGTATGAAGATCTTGTCAGTTAATAATGAGGTGTAATACCTATTCCTTAGAATGGCATGCAAATTCATGAGTATGTAT
>CM075808.1:12926405-13011405 GCA_037975025.1 Excoecaria agallocha | reverse complement strand
ACAAATAATTTGAGCCTAAATTCACTTGCAATTGTAGTGGACTGTTGATTTTGGTTTTGGATCAGTTTGTGGAAAATATTATGTAATTCTTGGTATAACAGTTATAATGACATGAGGTCTAATTCTTTGAAAATTATACTTATAAATAAACATTTTATAAGAGGAAGCATTGCCTAATTCTATTTGTATGAATGTCTAATGTTGGCTTGGAATTTGTAAGAATTGATAGCACTGTTAAGGAACAGATTGTGGTAAAATTTTGGGTAAACTAGATAGCTAGGACCAGAACTTTATTCTAGTCTGATTCCTTTCCTATTATATTCTATCAATTTTATAAATGGTAACAATGAAAATCAAAAACTATTTTTGATTTTATGAACCGCCTATGGTTTTTTCTGAAATATCTCTAATTATAGATGTGATATTGAGGTGAATTCTGATGTTTTTGAAATTTGACATATAGGGGAATAAATTTGTAGAAAATCACTTGACCTAAAAATAACTATTTCCAAATAAAAAATGGCACACAATTTAGCAGAGTTTTGTAGTCATAATCTTAACGTATATTTTATTATAGTTTGAATATAGTTATGCTAAATATATGTCTACATGATAACACATTGATTTGGATATAGCATGTGATATGATTAATGATAAAGGTTCATATATATATATATATATTCATATATGTATATAAGCAAAGATTATTGATAATGATATCAAATATGCATATGTGATTGAACTTATATACTTTCTTTTTATATGCAAAATTATTTACATGTATGTACTCCCATGAAGAGTAAATGTGTATTTCAACATGTAATTATGCTATGAAATAAAAAATACAATAGCATGACCATGTTCAAGTGTAGTGCCTTATGGATAATATGATAAAGTACATATTATGATGATTTATGCTCAATTGTCAATACTTGAATTGTTCTATGCCTATATGAATACATGAGTTTATATATACTAGGGATTATGAATCTTTTTACATACTCACATACATATGATGTGATATAATGTAAAGTTTTAAGAACAAGGCATATTTTATGATGAGCATTTGAACATGTATGATACTTTACGTGATCGTCATAGTATGATCATGCTAAAATATGATATCTAATGATAGCATGATTAAAAAGTATGTGAATCACTATATGAACTTTTTATGCATAAATATGCCATAGCAATTATATATCTATCCTATTGTTATACATGTGCAAATTGATTAGTTAAGTGCAAGCATGATATATGAAAAGAGATTTAAATAGAGTATTGCCTACAAATAGAGTTCAATTGTGGATAGATAGGCACCATAGGGATATTGCAATTTTCACCACTGACCTGTTTAGGTCTAAAGCATAGTTGATCCTATTGGATCATGAACAGCCCGTTTGGATTGTTATTTAACCCCGTTTGGGTCCATTTGATCGGTCCACCATACAATCGACCCCGTCTGGGTCTATAATTCTGATATCCTCGGATATCCACCGATTTGATACCCTCAGATATCCACCATTTCTTTTTTCCACCTTTAGAACTTAAGTAGGCTAGGTTACAGTATAAATACATCATAATCAATTTCAGTATAATAAGGCATTTGATATATGGAATATCATGTTTAACTATGTATTCTAATGCATGTATTATATTTATGCGAATAAATATATATATGTTCCGATCATTATGTGAAGTTTTGAAAATTTATGGATGCTAAATTGAATGTAAGATTACATTGTTGATTAAAAACATTATATTTTTAGCATATACTTATCTTTTATATGTTACTTTAAATGATTTCAATTTATGTATATTTTAATGATTCTGATAATCACTGTGAGTGGTCGTCTTTCATTTTTAGTATCCCCATTAAGCTTTATAGCTTAGTATGAATTATTTTATCCGTGTAGGTTCTGTAGACAAGGCTTTTGTATAGGAATGTTCTCTGCATCAGGATAGGCCAACACCAGTTCATAGAAATTTATGTAGGGATATTTTGGTTTATTTTGTATAATTCCTTTCATATGTTTAATATGTATAAAAGGCTATATAATGTATGTAGGCCACATGGAAGATAATGTTATAATAAGCTCACTATGAGAATGCAAGTATGTCATGCATATGGAGCTAGAATGCTTATATATATATGTGCTAGATGAAATGCTGAGGGCTATGCATGACAATGAACAGACCAAGATAGTTGTATCTAGCATGAATGTGATAAGTGGGTTGCTTGAAGAGTCATTATACATATGGGAGTAAATAAATGGAAGTTGTGTGAAACACTTAATTAATTTATAGGTTGTCTAATTAATTAGACCATTTAATTTGATTATTATTGATTTAATTTGGTTAATAACCTAACATAATATGGCTTAAATATATATTATAATATATGTTATAAGCTTTATATATATATATAATCAAGAATTAAAACACATGTGGAAAGCATATAAGTTTTACCTTTTGGCTAACATTGAAAGTTTGTAGAAGTTAGATGAGTTTTCTTAGGATTTTTGAAATGTTATAACATTGTGTTTATTGTTTCTCATTGAAACATACAAATTTAATAATACTTTTGTAAGTTGTTTATGTGTTTAATCTAAAACTTTGTATAGAAATTTGTACATAGAATATTTGCTCCCCATTAAGCTTTATAGCTAAGCACGTATTTTTATCCGTGTTGTTATTCAGGCTGGTACTTCAATTCAAGGTTGTTATCCACTACGGGTTGGCCAACACAAGACTTAAGAAGAAATGAAGTGTATAATTATTATCATTGAGTATTAATTTTGTATCAGTTAGATTTTGTAGTTATGTTTTATCTATTCAAGTCGATGTAATAAAGGTTGTGAAGAGATGATAAATGTTTAAGTTTCTTTTTATTGAAACAGTGGATTACTACCTAAGTTTAACCTTAATTAACGATTTAAGCATGTTAAGGAATAAACTATTGGATTAGGCTATTACATCTATGGAATATTTTAGAGCCCAATCAATCATATGGCCAACCTGAGTTACAGGATAGAGGAGATTCTTCAATTTCTATTTTAGGGACTTATCTGAGCTCAATTTCTTCTCAAATTATACCACTAGACTCCATTTAACATACACTATCTCATTTAGTAGTTAAATACCAAGCTTTCTAATAGGACACCCACCCCAAAATTTTTATGGCTCAAGTACATTTAACACTTAAGTACTTGTAAATTGTGTTGTACTATGCTAATTTAATTACACCAAATACTATTCTAATGTTAATGTTCACGGTCAATAAGGTATTATTCACACCAAATGAAATTTTAGGGAATTATAGTTATTACTATTATTTTTCGTTATTTTATTAGAGATGCATGCTCGTGTATGCAACATAAACAAACATATGCAAAAGAAAGGAAAATCCTCATAACCTTATTACTCCCATATAGGAGGTCATATAGGTCTTTCCTAGGTGGGATTAGCTCATAGGTTAATAGGAAACCCATTGAATACATTTGGTGCATGATGGAAAACCTGCAGTATAACCTTTCTTTATTTAATGTACATGCAAATGAAATTTGGCCATTGTATATTTAAATAATTTGAGTAACCTGAAATATGCCTATCAGGACATGATAACCTTTGATGAGAAAATATCTAAATTTATTTGGATTTATCCAATACATAAAGACCTACATCACAAGCAATGTATTATTGTGCATGCCTCTTAGTGGAAGTGTTTATGCCATTACATAGGCTTTTGTTCGGGTGTTGCAGCTTTAGGACCACCCAACCATGGTCCCTACCACTGGGACTAGCTTATCATGAGCATGGCATCCGATTGGGTAACAATTTGATAAACTAAAAAGGCATGAGGATTGGGCTAGTGGTCCTCCCTAACACTTTCTTACATTGAGTGAACATAGAGTCATGCTTTGGGAATGTAACGAGATTAAAAGAGGGATGCCTAACTTAATTATAAGGCTCTAGCATTAATGTAATGTATTGAAAAGAGATAAAATTTCTTAATCTCAAAACCTATTTATATTAAATTAACCAAAGGTACTTTATGAGATGCCCTAAGTCTGAGCATATATCCAATACTTGTTTACAACTATTTATGTTGTTGTATAGTTAGTCTAATCAATTAGTTACTTTTAACTTGACATTTATGCACCTTAAATGTGATGCTCAATTTCCATTTACAGTTTTGCATCTATTAATCACTATTCATTTCATAAAAATTTAGGCAGTATAACGATTATAAAATCGTACTGCCCAAACGTACAAACTGTAAAATTTACACTCCCAATGTTCAACCTCCACCTTCAAAACTCCATCAATAATACAAGCACTTCTAAGTATCAATTCACAATCCATTAACATGATACAAATTGCGCAACCATAAATCAAGCATAATATTAATATACATAACCATATTTCTAATATGATTTTAGCATTTATTACATATTACATTATATACTTTAAGACACCTACTACATTATACATAACTGCATTTTCATCTATAATCCTACATATACATGCCAATTGTTCTTCCATTTTCCACTGTGGCTTCCTTTACCGATCCCTTACGTACAATCAACAAAACCACACACTAAACAACTATGTTGCCTGATGGTGGATACATTATACAAAAATTCATTTATATAAATAATCTTCAACAAAATTACCATTTTGCGCTTGGATAAAATTTATTACCTTTTAACCATTTAATCCTCATTACTACTTACTTTTATCTATTTCGCACTTATTTCCTAATTAAGGTGATAAATTACAATTTAGTCCAAAAATTTCCACTTTAATATAGTTTGAGCTAATCTCATTTAAATTTTATTTCTTTCAAATTCTTTTAGTGAGTATTCGTGTTTAAGTTCAAAATTTACATTTTAATCCTTAAATGGCCTTACATGGTAACAAATTATAGTTTGGTCCTTGTAACTTTTATTTATTTATGATTTTCCCTTTTTTTACCATTTTAACCCTTATGGCTACATTATTAATATAAATTTATTGTTTTACCACTAATTTCTTACGTTATTACATTTTTACCCCTTATTAATCATTTAATTATATTTTCCATCTTATTCAACCTTTTGTTACATAATTGACCCCTTTTATGTCTAATTTCCCATTTAGTCCTTATTCTTTTATAAAATTATATTTTTACCCCTAGTAATGCCCAGTTGAAACCCTCAACAGGATATGCAAGATGAGGATTCCAATGGTCATAAATGGACTACCACTTGGCGTGATCTACTACTTCAAAATGTGAAAAGATGACCACTTGGTGTGATCAATACCTCTAAAATGTGTTGAGGTGACCATTTAGTGTGATAAATGCCTTAATTGTTAATCTAATGTACTTATCTTAATGGGTACCGTACTATATGTCCCTATGGCTTGCCATTATATCCTAAAATTCTGGATTAACCATTATACTCTAAGGGCAAATATTTTTAATCATCTTATGTCATATTATCTCATACTTTTCATATCATCCACATTATGTCATAATTTCAATTTGCTCATATCTTATACATTTATACTCATATATATATATATATATATATTCATCATACATATGTGAAATATCATTTCAATATGATAAAAATTATGCCATTTCCATAAGGTACCGTATTCGGCCATGACATTGTCATAAGCATGCACCATGCTTTTTCAAATATTATTATGTCTTATGTGTTCCTTTGATAATTTTAAACCATCATATAAAAGTACACATTCAAATTATACCTATAACAATTTAATACATAAAATGAATACTATTATATCCAATTTATCCACATTATGTACACATGTAATTGAAGATTTTAATTACACATACTAGGTTCCTTTATCTTTATAATGTTCAATTTATGCCTAATCTTCCATAAATTATTCAAATATCACATAGTAACCCTAATGTATCATTTGGCCACCTTAAGGTCTTCCACTTTTTTTTGTTGTTTTCTACATTAATTTTTATTCATTACATATTAATTCATCATTTTATTAATATATCTCAAATTGTTTGACAATTATACTTAAGATTCCATAGTTACATAATGTGAATTTATGCAAAATTCAAAGGAAACAAATAAAATTAGGTTTGTATCCACTGACCTTAAAATAGTTTAAATTCACTCACTCTTCCTTTTCCTTTCCCTTTCCCTTCTTAGCCCTTTCTTCACCTTGATAATCCCCTTTATGCTAAATTAGATGAGGAAGAAATCGTGAACTTTTACATTGAATTTAGAACACATGAATAATCACAAATAGCTCTACTAATTATTCTTTATAATTTTATAACAAAAGCCCTAAATAATTCCAACAAAATCTTATGAATTTACCTATTTAGATCAAGTTTCTCTCACTAGAAATCCATACTTTTCAAGCTTTTTTTGCTCCCAAATTATATCTATGTTGAAGAGAATGATTTTCAATGTATCTAGGTAAAATTTGAGCTTAAGATATGGTGGAATTTAAGTGGAAAAGGAAGAAAAATGGTGGATGTTAGTGGTAAGAGTGGTTCAGTTTTGGTAAGGAAGAAGGTATAAGATTTCTGCAACCTGAAGAGGTTTATGGAGAATTTTAAATCTCTCAATTTTGTCTCTTAGTGTATTAAAAGAAGGGCTAAGATTTGATCATTTACTATTCATCCAATGGTTTATTTTTAAGCCACTTGTCACTACCACATTCACTCATACACACTGTCATCCATAACTAATGAGTGTAGATGATCATGTCTTATTGTATTATACCATTGATACACTTTATCCAATTAAAAGTGGCATTTAACTCCAGTAAATCACCCAACCTCGATTTTTCATCATTTTTTAAATTTTGTTGATGTTCCCCTTATCAAAATTCCCTAAAAATTTTCATAGAGTGAAAAATATATCGAATAAAATGTTCTAAAATTTTAAGTCATTCTAACATCATTTTGATATACTTCTAGCTCCAGAGGCAAAATTCACCAGTTCGAAACCCAAAATTCCAAAGCTCTTAAAAAAATTATTTTTCACTACCAATAGCTCATTTAGGTTATTTCTAATAGGTTTATACAATTGAAATAATTTTTAGAGGTTGGTAGAATATTTTTGGATCTTGTCAAACTTATGGTCAAACCTAATAACGGTTTCGAATAAATTCTTCAATGTCTATTTTAAGAACCTATCTGACCTCAATTTCTTCTCAAATTATATCACCATACATCATTTAGCTTATAATATCTATTTTGATGGCCAAGCACCAACTTTCCAATAGGTTACCCATCCTAAAATTTCTCAAGCCTATGCACGTTTAACTTTAATGTCTTTATGATTTTTTACTATACTATACTAATATAATTACACTAAATCCTATTTTGGCATTGCTATTCATAGGCAAGAGAATATTTTTTTATCCTATTCAAAAATTCAGGGTGTTGCATTTTTAAGGCAAAATCTTATGAGTCCCTAGTGGAGTCCTCACTATAATATGAGCTGAACCCCCTATTGCATCCGACTTGTTCTTGAAAGTTCTCTTTTAGGATCCAAGATCGGATGAAGGTTTATTTAACTCGTGAATGATGGTTGTTTCATAATGGATACGAATTCAAACAAATTCTCCAAGCCTCAGACCTAAAAAAATGTATGAGATAGCATCTCAAGGTACCCCTATGCAATTATTGGTGATCATCCTATCAAAATGTCTATTGGGCACCATAAGGTAGGTATCATGGAGTTGCTACCTAATAAAAATATTAAAAAAATAAGTTCTAACCTTATGAGGCAAAAATTAGAGATAAGTTTGGGACATCACTCTTATTCATACCTTTGGTTAGTGTTATATAAATGGGTTATATGATTAATTATTTTATCACTTTTCTTACGTGAGTTATCATGCTAGAAAAATAAGGGGTTCACTTATTCATATTGAAAATCCATAAAACATGTTATATTAAAATCTGTAAAGACATGGCAAAAAAGTGGTAAAATTATGATTAAATCATACATAAAATGGGTAGCTTGTTTTACAATGTTTATGTTGATGAGAACGTTGATCCCCACATGCATATTTATAAAAAGAGATATTTGTGTCTTTTTTTAAAAAAAGGGATATTTAATCCATTGCAACTAAAAAAAAATCATGTTGGTTAATTTTAAGGTAAAAGAATCATTCGTATTTATAAAGAAAAATCCTTATTTTTTACATGTTATTTTTGTGCATAAAAAGGGAACATTTATCCCTTTTTATTGTAGAAAAAAATTTACTCAAACTTATATAAAATCATTTGGTGAGTTTTTATAAGTTGGCATTCGAAAAAACATTTATTATTATTGACCAATTGCAAAATAAAATACAAAGGCAAAATTAAATTATAAATATACAAATAACCATCTCCACTCACTCACACACTCACATATAGATACATATACAAACATATATATAAGTGCAAAACTATAACTATATATATAGTAATATAATATATAATATATAGTATATAATATGTAATATAAAAGATATAATATAAAAGAAATGAGCATAAATAAATAATGAAAAGTGCTAATAAATAAATATACGTGTGTGTGTGTGTTTGTGTATATATACATGACTGTTATATTTATTTATTATGAAAATTAAATACCAAAAAGTACTAAAATGAAAATAAATAATTGTAGTCATGTATATATACATGTGTGCATATATATATAACTGTACATTTATTTAATAAAACAAAGTAAAAAAATAAAAATAAGTCTAAATAAAAAGATAAATGAAAATAAAGTACAAAAAAAGTAAATATATACATGCAATATATAATAAGTAATATTTATAATAATAGTAATAATAATAAATATAGTAATTTATGTATACACATAGTAGTAGTAGTAATAATATATATATATATATATATATATATATATATATATATATATATATATATATATATATATATATATATATATATATATATATATATATATATATATATATATATATATATATTGTGTGTGTGTACACGCGCGCGCGCACGTGTGTTTATTAAAATATGTATAATAATAAATATGTATATACATGTATAAGTTCGAAACAATAAATATCCATACAATAAATAAAATAAAAAAATAATGATTTTAATAGCAATAGTAACAAAATGTTAAAAAAAACAAATGCAAAATTTTTAATAATAATAGATAATAAAAAAGAATATTATACTAAAAATAATTATAAAGTAATAGTAATAATTATAACAACAACACCACCAGCAGCAACAACACAATAACAATAACAATAAAAACAACAACAACAACAATATAATAATAATAATAATAAAATAAATATATTTAATAATAAAATAACAAAATAAGATATATGTGTAAAAATTGAAAAATAAAAGAAATGAAGAAAAAAATTGTAAAGCTTACAAAGTGTTAGAATTTATCGGTTACATGCATCTCATACATAAGCGAAATTTAAAATTTTTAACCAATAGTCTAATCTTGCCATGAATTTACAATATACATATTAATGAGAATAAGAAAAATCACTTTTGATTTTTGTTGTACAGTTAATTTTTTTTCTCACCGGGTTGTCGCAAACCACAGTTGTAAGGACCCAAAATAGGCTTTAGTAGAATTCAAGGGCAATTAAATGTTATTAAAGTCTAATTGAGTATTATTGGATGAATTATTAAGAGTTAAGATATTGATTGGAGCAAAAATGTTATTAAGCTATAATTAATTATGTTTAAGCTATAATTAATTATGTGATAAATGTGTAAATTATATGGTATGAATTTTATAAGGTCATAATTAATTTATTTATATTGGTTTAATAATATTCAAGGGTGTAATTGGAGTATAATGTATTATTTTGGGGTAAATTTGTAATAATGGCATTTTTAGGGGCAAATGTGAATAAAAGAATAATTGAAAGGTTGATTTAAGCGAAGGATTTAATAGAGGGGTCAATTTCAAGCATGCAAAAAGGTGAAGGTTAAATGTTGGACATGCAAAAAGTTGAAGGACTAAAAAGGAAATTTTACATGTCACTATATATATGTTATTGTGAGTGGAGAGGGCTGGATTTTCCATGAGAATTCCAGAATTTAGTTTCTCTCTTCCTCATTTTCTTTGATCTCTTAAAGTCTAGCTAAGTGTTCTTAAAGAAGAATTCATGCATGTTGCTTAATCAAGAATATTAATGAATCAAAACAAGGTAAGCATGTGAAATTGTTATCTCTTCTTCTTCATCATCTTCTTCTTTGAATGATGGTGTATTGAGTGGAATGTGGAAGTTTGATGTTGAATGAATGAATTGTTGTTAAGGGAATAAGAAGAAGAAGGAGGAAAGGGCAAAGGCATTTTGATCTAGTAAGAAGAGTAGATGTTTGATAGAGGTATGGGATTTGAATTTTGAAAATAATTTGCATATATGTGATATCTTTCAATTATAAGGTATGGGAATTATTTTGATCTTGCATGTATTTATACTGATGAGGTAGATATTGAGAGTGGTAGGTTATGCATGTTTAGACCATCAAATGATGTTGCATGTAAAGAAACTAAGATTTTAGGCATTAATGAGAAAGGGCTGTCCAGAATTTGAATTGACCTTCAGTGACTATTTTGATCATAAGTTGAGTTTCTGAACTCCAAATTTGATGATTCTAGTTGGGTTAGAATCGGGACATTTGTGCCTACAAATTTTATGGAAATATCCATAACTAAATTTTTCCTCTAATGTCCTAAAAAATGCCCAAAACAGTAGCCCTTTTTTCTTTTGGCAGGTCATTGGAGCAGTCCTTAGTGATTTGCCAATAACTTGAGTTAGAGAGATGATATTAAGATGATTTTAAATGTTATGAAAAATAGAAACCATAGGAATAAGTTTTATTGAGATCACTTGGCCTAAAAATGATGTTTTATATTTTTAATATTAGTAACAAAATGAAATTTGAAATCTGCCACTATGCAGAATGTTTGTCATGGCTTTTTTGTTTAACATAAAATTTACTAAAATGTCTCAAAATTATAGTAAAGCTTATTTAGACCTTCTTGAATGTTTTATAGCATCTTTGTTATATAAATGAACATAAGAGAGAGATAAATACATGGAGTATGTAATGATATCATATTATAAAGCAATAGGTATAATTACATGATGAAGCATATTTATGGGAATGACAATATCAGGTATGTCAACATTATTTATTTATTTATTTAAGAGAAAGCATGTGTATGATTAATATCATATAAGCATGTTTAATACTTATTTGAGATAACATAAGTACATAGGAATGTATAGACATGAATAAAGAATGATCATGCATGAATGAGATCAAATCTTGACATATGAGTGACATGTAGAGGAATAGCTCTTATCAACCTATTTCACAAGCTTAGTGATGAAGTGTACAAGCATAATAAACATGCATACTTATATATGTATAATAGTTAAGAGCATATATATATATATATATATTATACATGAAGTTTATGCATAGTAAAGTGAACAAATGTGCATTTTGAATTAATATTATTCCTAAAAGAAAATACATAAAGCATTACGACCTAATAGCTGTAATTTCAGTATAATTTGAGTTACAAAACTTAATTTGAGATCATTCTGATTTCTAAGGTTACATAAGATATATTCCTACAAAATTGTAGAAGGAACCTAGAATTGAAATTGCCTTTAAGACATCCAAATAATTAATTGAAATTTTTTGTAAGCTGTTAATTTTGATTCTGGAACAGGCTGAAGTAAAATGATGTATCTTTGTGTATATTGCTCAGAATGCTATGAGGTTGAATCCTATGTAAAATAGACTTATAAATGAACATTTTATATGAAGGAAAATTTATTTAATTATGTTTTTATGAAATTTCTAATGTTAGCTTGAAATTTGTGAAAACTGTTTACACTGTTAAGGAACAGATTGTGGTATTTTGGACATAAATATTAGTAGGAGAGTCAAAATGCTATGCTATAAAATTTTGGGTAATCTAGATACCTAGGAGCATGAATTTGTTTGAGGAAAGTCAGGCTGAGTCATTCCTCATTTTATTCTAAAAATTTTACAATTGGTTACAATAAATGTTTTTAAATTTATGAATAGCCAATGGTGTTTATTGAATATCTTGAATTATAGATGTGATATTGTGATGATAGCATGATTTTAAAGTATGTGAAGCATTATATAAATTTGCGTATATAATTATACCATGGCGATAATATAGCTATCCTATTAGTGTACATGTGTAATATGATTAGTTAAATGCAAACATGATATATGAAAAGAGAATTAAATAAGAGTATGGCTTGCACTTAGAGTTCAATTATGGATAGATAGGCGCCTATGGGGATATTACAACTGCCATCATTGACCTTTCTAGGTCTAAAGTACAGTTGATCCTATTGGATCATGCACAACCTCATTTGGGTTGTTAGCTGACCCCATTTGGGTCCATTTGACCGATCCACCGTACAGTTGACCCCGTTTGGGTCTATAGTTTTGATATCTTTGGATATCTACCGTTTTAATACCCTCGGTATCCACCGATCCCATTATCCACCTTTCAAACTTAGGCAAGCTAAACTATAAGTACAGTACAGACATTAAAGTATAAAGTACAAAGCAAGCATCATATAAGAGTTAAGGATATTGCTTCATTACATGTATGACATGATTTGCTTGTATTGTTTTATAAGTTTAAATAAATAGAGGTTACCAAGTAACACATGGTATGTATGCTATTCATAGTTGTTTCTAAATGTTCAAAATTGCTTAAATGAGTGGAATGTATGAAGAATTCTTAGTTAGTATACAATACAAGCATGCTAAGTTAACTGTTAAGCTTTTCAAATGCTTTTATTGTTTACTATGTGAAGTTGTTAGATTTGTCAAGATTTTCTAATCCATTGATTATATGTTAAATAAATGTATATATATAAAGTGTGTTGAGTGTGATTATTGATGAAGCAATGGTAATATCAAAATGCTTTAAAAGTTGAAAAATATACAAGGTAAAGATATAATAGTTTAATAAAAATAGTAAGTATTCAAACGAATGAGAATGCATCTTATACATGGAATATATTATACATATGTATAAGGAAATATAATTTATCTAAATATAGTACCATATTTCTAAGATAGTTAAGTATATTAAAGTGATTACTAAAATCAAAATGTGGGAACTCATAAAGTATAGATGAAGTATATATATAAATATTTGTAAATAAGTGATAGAAATATGACATAGTTATTAAAATGTTTGGCAATTGATATTAATACATGAATAATATAGTCATCAATGTTTGATAACTAATAATTCAAAGTAATTGGTCAAGAGTAACATATAGAAATCCAGAAAGTAAGCTTGATGTATAAGATTCAAAGTAATGAATGAATAATGATATAGGTAATAAATTGATAAGCAAAGGAAATATCAATAGGTATTGATATTGGTTATAAGTATAGCAAAAGAGAATATAATTATGGGAGATTATTGTGAATATTGTTTATAATGATTGGTTTATTTGCTTTAAGATGAGTATATATATAGGTTTCCATCTTGACGACCTTTAAAAGGGGTCGTCCACATGTTTTTGTTCCCCACTAAGCTTTATAGCTTAGCACAGGTGTTTCATCCGTGTAGGTTGCAAGTAAGGATTTTTCCCTAGGATGATATTAGCAACGGGATGGCCAACACAAGAGAGAGATTGAAAGTATAGTCTACTGTTGAATGCATTTAAATTATAAGATTCTTATTTACTTTGACAAGGATGTGATGTACAGATAATTAATAAATGTAAATATTGTATTGTTTGAAAATACTCTTAAGTATGCAGTAAAGTGTTAATAGTATAGTTTATATGTTAGATTTATGTTTGAAGTTTGAAAAAAAAAATATTTCGAGCAATAAACATGGCAAGCATGCTTAATGATACATGATATAGTGTTTACAGCTATGTATGGGATAAGGGTGCTACAATAGTATCCAAAATCGAACACCTCCAATGAGTAATCCACATTAGAGATCGATTGAATGAACTAACAAATGAAGAGAACAAGGGTTGACTGAAATTCCCTAGATGCTAGCAAGGGGATTGGCAGCTAGGGTTGAGAGAAAAGAGAAAATGTTTTCTCTTAATTGTTCACACTTAACCCTAAAACCCTATCAATTGGATTTTTATAGTTAAGTTAAAAATCCAACTTCATAATAGGATTGGGCTCTTTAAAATTGCTGGAGAATTATTAATTGGGCTTTTAGAGTTATTAATAATTTATTTGGGCTCAATTAAATCCAATTTAAGTCCTTTCACAAAAGACTATGCACAAAACCCACAAACTAGGCCTTTTGTGCATATATTTGGATTTAATTACCCAAATGAATTCCAAATCCAACCAAATTAAATATGTAGGCTCCATAACACTTATGAAATATATTTAATTTATTTTGGGTCCAAGAATTAGGCCTCTAAGGCCTTCTGTTTGTAGTTGGCGTGTAACCTTTCCTCTGAAGGGTTTCTGAGCCAACTTCACTTCTTTGGGTCTCTTTAATTCCTCCAATGGATCTATTAATTATTATATCAGCTCTATAACACTTATAGTCCAATAATTATTAATTATGAAATACATTATTTCAATTAGATCCATTTTATAGAACATTTCAAAAAAGTTATGAGAACAATTTTACTTGATCATAATTAATTAAACTCTTTAATTAATTATTTTCTTATTCACTTCTCTATCCCCATAATAATATCAAATATTATTATCCTTGTCATTTTACCATTTTATCCTTTTCTATGTATGTGTGTGACCTATTAGGTTCCTGTCCATATTGGCAGTATAATATGTAATTGTGAGTTCTATTCAAAACTTACTTGATTTAAACTTTTTTAAATCATTTTATCAATCCCTATTGATATTTATGATACACTATTATACAAATCATAAGCAGCCTCTAGCTAGACATCATGACTGTTAGAGAGTATGCCCTAGAGCCCATGTAATAGGAATGTTTTTCATATGTATAAAATTTATATTCTTAATAAAAGGCATCATTCATTTATTAATGCTATGTTTAAAAACATGAGTTTGTAAATCTTAAATTAATAAATGAAGTCCTAGATATTATAAGCACAGTACAAAGGCAATCATGAAGGTGTTCATGATGTGAGATGTCTATTGCATGCAAATGTGTTAATATCTAAATATCCCTAGTCATAGAATTAACAAGATAGGACATTGTTAATTCGGACAGACTAGCACATGTTATGCTTCTTGAATGGTTCAAGCAGTGGTTCTCATAACTGTGATTATGGAAGATAATCAAAGCTAACATGTGGATGCTTGTTAGAAGAACAAGTTCATTGGAGACCTACAAAGAGAATCCTCACATGGATATTAAATTTATGTCAGTGAGGAATCTCTTCATAACGGTTGTGCAAGTATCCTTAGACTTGAGATCACCAAAGTTATCTTAAGTAGCAAGTGGTATACTTTGACTCCATAACTGATTACTTCCAACTAGGAGTGAACATAGTTAGGAGATTGGGTATATTATGACCTACTTGAAGATAGTTGAGTGATTGACAAAGGATTCACCATCCCAGATTTAATAAGGGAAGTTATCTCGCATGATTCTATAATTACCTTGTTTAGAGAATCTCTGGCTAGAGTAAAATGCCAAGATGGATAGAGATCCATGGAGGGCATTTTGGGAACAATGATTAAATTAATAGAACATACATAATTAGATTTATATGAGTTGATAGAAATCCATACTCAGAATCTAATCGAGATAAGAGTGGTGAAAGGAGTAATTGCACGGTAATTGTTTCTATGGAAGGGTACAGTCAAACCACATGACTTTCCTGACATTTGGGTAGTCATGATGCCTAGCTAGAGGCCAATCATGACTTGTATAATGATGTATCAAAATATCAATAGAGATTGATAAAATGATTTAAAGGAGTTTAAATCATATGAGTTTTGAAAAGAACTGACAATTACATATTATACTGCCAACATGGACAGGAACCCAATAGGTTACACATATATAGAGAAAAGGGTAAAATGGTAAAATGACAGGGATAATAATATTTGATATTATTATGAAGGTAGAGAAGTGAATATGATAATAATTAATTAAAGAGTTTGATTAATTATGATCAAATAAAATTGTCCGCAGAACTTTTGAGAAATGTTCTGTAAATTAGACCTAATTGAAATAATGTATTTCATGATTAATTATTATTGTCTTATAAGTGTTATAGGACTACTATAAGTGTTATAGGACTGGTATAATAATTAATAAGTCCATTAGAAGAATTATTAAGGGCCAGAGGAATGAAGCAGTTGGCAAAAGCCCTTCTGTAAGGGCCACACGCCAAGTCCAGAACAGAAGGACTTAATGGCCTATTTCATACACCAAATTAATTTATATATGTTACATAAGTGTTATGGAACTCACATATTTAATTTGGTTGGATTTGGAATCCATTTGGGTATTTAAATCCAATTAGTTGCACAAAGGGCCTAGTTTGTGGGTTTTGTGCATAGTCTTTTATGAAAAGGTTTAAATTGGATTTAATTAAGGCCAAATGATTATAATTAATTCCAGAGGCCCAATTAATAATTCTCCAGCAATTTTAAAGAGCCCAATCTCATTAAGGAGTTGGAATTTTAACCTAACTATAAAAGGCCAACTAATGAGGAATTAGGGTTAAGTGATTAAAAACAAAAGAAAGTCTTTTTCTCTAATCTCTCTCTCCTTTTTGCGCCAACTCCAAGCTAGCTTCTTGGAATTTCGGCCAGCCCTAGTTAAACACAAATTTGTTGGTTCAATTTATCCCTTTCTAGTTTGGATTACTCATTGGAGGTGTTCGATTTTGGACACTGTGGTTGCGACAACCCGGTGCGAAGTAAAATCAACTGTTCAACAAAAATCAAAGGTAATTTTTCCTATTCTCATATAGTTATATTGTGTATTCATGGCAATATCAGATCTAATGGTTAAAAAATTTTAAAATTTCTCTCATGTATGTGATGCATGTAACAGTTAAAATCCAACATGGTATCAGAGCCTCGGTTTTGCCATGGATATACAATTCTATATTTTTCTGCGAAATAAGTTTTGTTTTGTTTTGAGTTATTTATTTCATGAACTTTAAAATATTAGATTTGATTTTTCATGAATGAGAAATATTGATTTCTGGTTGTATGTGTGATCAAATAAATTTGGTGGAAACAAAAACGAAACTTTTGAAGCACTACAAGAAAATTTGGAAATAGCAACGGAAAAATAGCAACAAAAATAATTTCGTTGTTAAATTAGCAACCGAAACCAATTACGTTGCTATTTAGCAACAGAAAATAATTTTCGTTGCTAAAATTGGTTAAACTTTGTAGATTTAGCAACGGAAAAATTTTTGGTTATTTTCCGTTGCTAAAAGTGGAGGGAATATTTGGCTCCAAGATTTAGCAACGAAAATTAGCAACGGAATCACTATTCTGTTGTTAATTAAGGCGCCAATAAATGACGGAAAAAATTGAAACGAAAAATAGCAAAGAAATATGATTTCCGTTGCTAAGTTAGCAACGAAATTAAATTTTCGTTGCTATTTTAGCAACGAAAGATAATTCGGTTGCTAAATAGCAACGAAATTTTTTTCGATTGTTATTTCCATTACTAAATAACAACCGAATTTATTTTCGGTTGCTAAAATAGCAACGGAATTTCATTTCCATTGCTAATTTAGCAACGAAATTTAATTTCCGTTGCTAATTTAGCAACGGAATTTAATTTTCGTTGCTATTTTAGCAACGGAAGATAATTTGGTTGCTAAATAGCAACCAAATTTATTTTCGGTTGCTAAAATAGCAACGAAATTTTATTTCCGTTGCTAAATTTTGTTCCAAAATATGGGAAAAATTTTGTAACAAAATTTAACAACAGAATCTAAATTCATCTAAATTCCATTGCTATTTTTGTTGCTACTTTATATTCCCTTCTGAGAATTTTGATTCTTCTTGTAAACTCAATAATTAGCTAGCTACATTAATGAACAGAATTATTAATCAAATATATATCATATCCAAGATCTAATTAGGCAATTTAAAGGCAGCTCTAAAATGTCAATAAGAGAGGTTAATTAATCTACTTTTTTCGTTTATAAAAAAATATATAACACATAAATACCCTAATATATTAATTTTAATCTACTTTTATGATTTTTTATTGTAATTGAATAAATTCAGGATGAAGTTAATCTCAATAAAAGATGTTACCTGTATTTGAATTTTTTAAATTTAGAAAGTAGAACACACAGTGAAAAAGTGAATATTTGGTTTCAAATTATTGATGGTGTAAAATAAATAAAAAGCTAGCGTAGGTGCAAATGCAAATTATTGGTCAGGCTTTACGCATATTGGGAATAAAAATGTAACCAAAAGCCAGAATTGTGGCCTCTCAGAATGCACATATGAAGTTGGCCGATTACACTAGTAAGTAACATTGCCTTACTGAAATCCAATTATATCAGTCATAATAATTGAATAATTAATTGTTTATTATTTTTTTATGGCCTGCACAAGGCTTTTAAATGTAGGGTATTCATTTACATATTAGAATTAATATGTAGACCTACTGTCAGCCGCATATATATATATATATATAACAAAAAGAAGAAAAGAAAAGTGGGATTTAAAAAGTAAATGTGTGTGTGGTTAGAAAAGAAAAAAAAGAGAGAGGAGAACGTGAGAGCTGATCGAGAACGGAAAGAGGAAGGGAGGTGCTGGCACCGCCGTCCAGCCACCGCCGCATGTGACATCAGCGAGAAGACTCGCATCGCCACCACCACTATCCTCCAATCACTTTTTCTGGTGCCATCTTCCTTGGGTGGGTTGATTCCTTTCGGTTCCCCCATCACCACCATAGCTTCCTCCCCCTTCTTTTCGGTGACCTCGATGGCGATGGAGGAGACTGATGGCACCGGTGGGATCCTGAGGTTGAGACGATGCCTCCGGTGTCCGTCGCTTCTCCTCTCTCATCGGCAGCAAGTAGATCGGAGAGAGGGATTGCCGGCGGTTTTTGTTAGATCTCGGTCAACTCTAGTGGCCATTGGATGCGTGACCACCCATCGTGGAATCCCTGGGCCTGGATCTTCAAGTGGATAGCTTTGATGCACTTTTCGGCGAGTCTATGGCGAAGATCCGGCAACCGGTCCGGCGAGCCTAAGGATGACAAAATGCAAAAATCTTCTACTGGTCTTGCCAACGGCATTAAAGAGTCCTCATGGGAAAATTACTACCCATGGGAAAATTTCAGGTAAATACTTCTCATTCTAATCTTTATATGTATCATTGTATTTTGCAAAATGCACTTAAATTGCTATGATGCAATGCAAGTTCCTCTTTATTTTTCTCTATGTGCATCAGCAATGAAATCAAATTAACAAATTTATATTGGATACTATGTGGTCGTGAAGTGGTTTTTTGATTTGCTTACCGGCATTGGCAAGAGTTTTTTTGGTTATGAGTTTTAATCCAAGATTTATTATGAGAAAAACCCATGTGTTTTTTTTCTTAAGTTTGTTATATTAATTTTGTTTTGTATGGTACTAAGTATATATTTTTATTAGATTGAATTTAAGAAGGATATGCTACGATTCTCCACATTTCAAAGGGTTTAACTTTAATTTAATTATAGACTGTCACTGCACTAGAAAGGGCCATCACCAGTTATTAATTGGCAACCATAAAATATTAAAATATTTCACCTTTTCCATTTCATCAATTGTAAGACATTCATTAATTGCCACATTATTTTACTAATTTGCCCTTTTAAAAGAACAGCACAATTTAATATTTGCACTCCATTACAAAGGCATAATTAGCAATTTAGCAATTATATATTTTTTCATGTAAGTTATTAGCAATTTAGATATGGAAAATTACCTTCATTTTGCAACTAAAGCCTAAGGAATTTCTAGCAAGGTAAAAGCAAAAAATATAAAGTAGATCAAGATCAAGAATATCTCTCTCTACATTTGCTCAAGTGAAAATTAGTAAAATTATTTAATGGGGGTTTAACTTATTTTGGGTTAATTGATAATTTGAGTAAATAGCCACTCAAGATTTCTGTAAGTTATGTATTTTCATATAATTAATTAAGGATTTATGTTGAATTTGTGAGGTAATGAAGAAAGAGAAGGCAAATTGAGCATAAAGGAGAAGGAAATGAAGAGAAATTGACAAATTAGAGCTTGTAGAGACTGGAATTGAAGGAAAAAGACAGCAAAATGGGTATGTGTTATTTAATAAGTATAGTATTTTTCCCGCTTAGTTTAATAGTTGCATTCATCCAATTACCTTCATGTTGTACAATCTTTCCCGTAAACTTTAGTGTGCATTTGATTTGGATAATTTTTTCATAACAATTAGTTGCATTAAAGGTTTTTAATCTGACATTCCACTAATAAAATCTGTCTTTTTCTCAAAAATATAAAAATAAAATGTGATTAAGAATTTGATGAGTGTTTGAAAAATCACCTTCCATGTGAAATTGCAAGTAGCTAGCTAGGATATTTAATTTAATTTAAGCCATTTAAGACATTTTCTAGGTTTTTGTAATGAGTTATATGGAAGGTTTGTTTGCCGAAAATTGGTAGAACAACCCATTAAAATTAATTAAACTCTGGAATGCTCTTATTTTTAGAATCCAAGCTTAAACTAATAATGGCATTAATAATTAAAAAGTTGTAATAATTTTTAGCGACGGATTAGCGATGGATAGGACCGTCATCAATTTTATTATTTTTGGGTGAATTTATGCCAAAATAGCAACGGAATCTCAATTCCGTTGCTAAATTTAGCAACGAAAAATGGTTTTCGTTGCTAAAATAGCAACGAAATCTAAATTTCCGTTGCTAAATTTAGCAACGAAAATATTTGTTCCGTTGCTAAAATTAACCAATTCACCGAATCTGCATTGTTGAGGTTAGCAATGGAATTCTATTTTCGTTGCTAAATTTAGCAACGGAATTCAATTTCCGTTGCTAAATTTAGCAACGGAATAAAATTTCCGTTGCTAAATATAGCAACCGCCAAATTAGCAACCGAAATTTTCGTTGCTATTTTTGATTAGCAACGAAAAATTGACATTTTCCGTTGCTAATTTCCATTGCTAAATTGCAATTTTCTTGTAGTGAAGGATTGTGATTAGGGTTTGGCGTGAAACCCTAGGTGATTTAAAGGGCTGTTCTAATTTAATTTCTCATGGATCCATTAAAACGTCATTTAGATGCTATTTATGTGTTTAATATGGGATATTAAGCCGTAAGATCAAACGAAATTAAAATCGAACAAGTTTTGCATGAAAACTAGTTTAGTCGAAAAGTTCGATAAATTTATGTTCTTCATATGTTCTTGATGTGTTCTTGGTTAGAACGATTTTTAATCTTCTAAATCTGATATATATGATATATTAAAGTGTTTTTAATTAATTGGATTAACTAAGATGGGCCTTAAATTAATTTGATTAATTTTAATTAATTAAAACCACTTAATGGGCTTAATTATGTTTACGGACTTGGTTTAAATTAGTGAATGACTTGGTGGGCCCAAGGAGCTAATTTAAATTAAATGTTATAAACATTAATTAAGTTTATTAATGGGTTTTAAGGGCTGGAGTGGGCTTGGCTCATTCCAAAAGGCCCAAATGGTCCAAAAGACACAAAACTAGTTTGTGTGTGAACACATTTAGGATTTTCTTTTGTGGGTTTCGGCCTACACTTGATTATAAGCCCAAAATTGAATCTTTTAATTATTTAATATGATTAATTAATTAAATAATCAATTTATTATTAATTAATAATCAATTGGATTGATTATCAATTAATTATTAAGGCAAGAACACATGCATGCAAAAAGGTTTCCTAAAATGAAAGTTTCCAAAATGGAAAAAGTTTTCTAATTTGCTCACATCATTAAAATAACTCAAAATATTGTTTCAAAGGTTGAAACAAAGTTAGTAATCCATTTCTTTATGCATTAGAAAGGCATATAAGGGTGTATGATTGGCATGATGGATAGTTATGGACAAAGCCCAATGTGATTGAGCATTATGCATGTTTTGGCCCAATTAAGACTTTCATGTCCCGGCCACTTGTTTTTTGTTTGTATTTCATTTCAAATTGTAATATGTATTTAGATTACTTAGATTAGAATTAGAAATAGAGATAGAGACCATTTTCAAGGAGCAAGATGGGCCGGATGGAGATCCAACAAGCTTGAAGATAATGTAATTATTTTTCTTGTTTGAATCATGCATACTACCTAGGTGTGACCTTTTGATTTCCCTTTTGGCTCAGGGAAATTAATGTAGTGAAGTCCATAACTATACCATATTTGTATGCTTATATTTATGTGATAGATATAGGATGCATACCAATGTATGCCAACCATGTATGATGAGACTTAATTAACTAAAACCCTCAAACAAATACTAAGGTATATAAGCCTTCCATTAATTTGAGGAGAACCAGAGTTCTTTATAGTATGGGTTGTTGACCACAGTCAAGCTCACATTATATCGAATATGTTCAAATCTAATTAAATAGGTCATCTTAGCTAGCCCATTAGTTTGTTGACCACAGTCAAGGCTAATAGTTTTAGAGGCAAGATTAGGGAATGCATATATGATATGCATGCATCAAGGGTTGATAACCTAATGATCCAATAGTTGTGTAGAGACATAATTGGTATATAGATACCTACCTTTCAAGGGTATGGAGTTTGGCTTGTTGACCACAGTCAAGGTCAAATTACATATCAAGGATTGGATATTGGCCCACTAAGAAAACCATCGGGTTTTCTCGGATTATATAGTGAGGGCTATTAATTCGTAATAAAATAGTGGGAGTAAATGGATTAATTAAAGACCTTATTAATGCATACATATGTATGAACATACTCTCATATCTTTTCTATTTCACATCTAGGTCATCATCATGAGCACATCAAACATTAATATACGATCAATCTTGGATAACAACCTGGTTGGCAATAACTATTCTGACTAGATCAGGCAAGTGAGAATTGTTCTCAGAGCTGAAAAGATCCACTATGTCTTGGATAAAGATCCACCACCACTTCCATCAGATGATGTCGTTGATGAGATCAAAGGCATTTATCGAAAATACATGGAGGATATTGAAGTAGCAGCATGTCTGATGCTGGGTGCTATGTCCTCGGAGATTCTGAAGCAACATGAGATGATGGATGCTAGAACCATCATTTTGCATCTAGAGGAGCTTTATTCTTCTCAGGCTAGAACTGAGCAATATGAGATTGCTCGAGCTCTATTTAGCTGTAAAATGGTGGAAGGCACTTCAGCTGCTGCTCATGCATTGAAGATGTATGGTATATTGAGCATTTGAGTAGACTTGGCTATGTTATGGATAATGATCTATACATAGATTTAATCTTGTACTCATTGGCTCCAAATTATGCACCTTTTGTGCTTAACTTCAACATGAACAAGATCCAAGTATCCATTCTTGAGTTAATCAATATGCTCAAGACAGCTGATGGATCATTTAAGAAGGATCCAAAAAGTGTCATGGTTGTCACTTCTGCTAAAGGCAAGAAGTAGAAGAAGAAGAAGAAGATAACCAAGGCACAACCAAAGAATGGTGGGATCTCCAAGAAGAAGGTTGCCAAGAAAGAGAATCCCAAAGGAACTTGCTTCCATTGTGGAAAGGATGGTCATTGGAAGCGTAACTGCAAGGTCTATCTAGATTCTCTCAAGGAGAAAAAGCAAGCTGATGCTTCTACTTCAGGTATTCATATGATTGAAATTAATACTTACTCTATTGCTTCAAAACAATCTTGGGTATTAGATATCGGATGTGGATCTCATTTATGTAATGATCTACAGGGGCTTGAAGCTTTAGAAGAGTTGGAAACACTACAAGAAAATTTAGAAATAGCAATGGAAATTAGCAACCGAATTTGGTTAATTTTCGTTGGTAATCAAAATTAGCAACCGAAAATAGCAACGAAAAATTCGGTTGCAATTTTGGCAGTTGGTAAATTTAGCAACCGAAATATTTTCCGTTGGTAATTTAGCAATGGAAATTAGCAACAAAAATAAATTCGGTTGCTATATCTAACCAATGTACATTTTGGTTAATTGGTCAACATTACCAACCGAATTGTCATTCCGTTGGTAAATTTAGCAACGAAATATGATTTCGGTTGGTAAAATTAGCAACCGAATTGTCATTCCATTGGTAAATTTAGCAACGGAATATGAATTTGGCTGGTAAAATTAGCAACCGAATTGTAATTTCGTTGGTAAATTTAGCAACCGAATTGTAATTTCGTTGGTAAATTTAGCAATGGAATATGAATTTGGTTGGTAAAATTAGCAACCGAATCCATATTCTGTTGCTAAAATCGGTTGCTAAATAAAAACTATTTATAACATTATAAATTGTAAAATTATGCTAGTTTTGTTAGATTGGCATAAAGTTTTGTTAGATTGACATAATATTTTAGTTAAATCAAATTATTTATGTATAAATAAATATAATTCAAATTCATTATGAAAAGAAAATATTGTTATTGATAATATAATATTAAAATTGTGATGCACAAAAATTAAAATCCTAAAAATATATTATATTACTGTAAATTAAAATTCTATGAAAACCATAATAAAAACAGCATAAAATCAGTATCAATAACAATCTAAAAATAAATGTCTTAAGTTATGTAGCTAGTGGAGGTGAAGGAGACCATAATAAAAACAACATATAATCAGTGTCAATAACAATCTAAAAATAAAAGTCTAAGCTATGTAGCTGGTGGAGGTGAAGGAGAACGATTTGACTGCTGGACACCCCTGGTTTCCAAATCTTCTACTCGATTCTTTAGTTGGGTTATAGTATCCATCAACATGGTGAGTGCGGTCTCTAGCTGAACGACTTTCTGAGAAGATTCGTATCGCTTACTACAAGCAGCTATAGATGATGTAGAGGAATTCGAATGTGAAGTATTTGCAATTGAACCTAAACCAAAAATCCTCCCACGGTTATTCTTACCACCAACTACTTGAAGAAAAATCTGACTCTCATCAACACTTTCAGAGCTCTGCCGCTGTTGAATAAGAGTATCTTATATTTGCTTCTATCATTACAATAATTAAAATTAATTAGCTTTATTTTTATAAAATAATTAATATTGATGTATAAATTTAACATACATTGAGTTGTCTACAACGGGTATTGACGAATGTCTGACCATCATGCTTTTTGTGTGAGTGTGCATAAAAACTTCAGGATAAGTAGGCTTTCTACCCATAGTTGTTTCCTGTATAACAAGCAATAAGAAATAATAGTCAAAATACCATTGTTCATTCTACAATAAGGGATAAAAATTTCACAATTACAACTAAAAAATAGAATAAAGAGTAATCTATATAAGAATTGTAGTGAAAAATGACAAGGAGAACATCCCTCCTTCAACTAAAAGAAGAAAACATAAAGGTAAATCAATAGGTTTTTTTACCATTTCAGCTCATCATGAGTGTTATTAAGTTTCTCGCAACAAGAATGTAGCATTCAGATTTACAAGCAAGAAACAGATTGTAGGTCAAAGGTATAGGAAAATTAGCCTTTCACTACAACAGTAACTTGAGTTTTGAAAGAACACAGAAAGAAAAAATTTAAATGAAAGGCATATGAAGGACAAAAACAAACACATATAAGAGTTTAATTTATCTTCCAGAAAAACACACCATAAAAGAAATAGTGTCCTACTGGATACATAAACATGTGAAGCATATTTCATTTCAATGAGCCAACAGGTGACTAACATCTAATCAAGACCCCATATAAGTTCCTGTGGCAAAAATTTTATCACCAATGACCCAACAAGTAAATTTCTAAAATGCTCAAGTTTTCCAAGAAATTAAAAGCAAGTAAACCCTACTTTTGTCGCCAGGTCCGAGTGGTATATACTGTAACCTCTAGAGGACATGGGTATATCCTTTAATACAATTCATTGTAAAAGCTAATCAAAGTTATATTGTAATTTAATATCGCAAGCAGCCTCAGCCTCATTGGTAGCTTTAACTCTCAACTCTAGACTATGTACATCCAAAGCACACCCAAGTGTTTTAGCTTGAGAGTGCGCCTTATGTTCTGATTCTCTTATTTCAAGCACATTTCTGTACAAAAGTTCGCATATTACTTATGATAAAAAATAAAAAGTAAAGGAGCAAACCGGCCACATTCAGCCATACAATAGAGTTAAGCAATAGTTGAAAACAAATAGCACATCCAGCCATCCAATAATTATACTTTTATAAAATAAAATGTAAGCATAAAAGTCAGATACTTACCAGTATATCAGCATGCTCGTGATGGCTCAAAGTTCCTCCAGTGTGCACGGCTAGACTCTCACCATCTAAGCCTCCCCATCTATTTGAAGAATTCCTATCTGAACTGGCAATTGCTTCGGGTGTTGCCCAGTATTGCTGCCAACGATTCCATATTTCTTCAGAAATAAAATTAGGTCGTTGACCACCCTTGTGTAAATTACATAGAAATTCTTTATATTGTTGGCGGGCCTGCTTTTCCCAAACTTTATAAATGATAGCATTAAATTTTGAATCCCAAAAAAATTCTTTCTGAAAAAAAAAACATAAATATTGCCAAGTACAATAGATAATGCATTAATATATGAAGCTAATTATTTTAAAACAGAAAATGTTATTTATTTTTTGTACCTCAAACTCCTGATAATAAAAATCCTTTGTCTGCAGAGAAAGATTTTTCGAAACATAACCCTCAATTTCTATCTTCTCCTTAAATGTGGATCTGATTTTTCTTGAGCAAATACCTGATGGAATAAACCTGTTAATATGAAAAAAGTCAATATCAAATTAGATATCCATACTATTAGTATAAGTTTATGTTTTAATCTTGCAATACAAATTTTTTTATAATTAAACTCACATATCATTGATAATCTTAATGTAAATTCTTCCATCAACTGCCTTTGCACCTGGCTGGAGTCCTTCATCCTCAATATCGGAACCTGGTACTTGTGTAGGCATAGATTCAGGGTTTGGGATCGGAGTAGATGCATTTACATGGTCAGCAGATATATTTGGGTTGTTGGATGCTGAATCACTTGGTTGATTAGAAGAGTGATCGCGGTTTGTTGTTGGTGAAGGTGATGCCTCATATTGCTGGTTAGGATATGGACATGATACACCTAAACCTACAGACCCTGCAACCTAAGATGAGTCGACTTGTCCACTGTTGTCTCCATTAGATGTTAGTCTGAATCTTGGCGGTAGCAATGACTTTCTTCTTTTGGGTGGCATAATTTAAACCTGAAATTCAAAGAAATTGAATATACTTCTTCAAATCGAATTATATAATTATATTAAAGAATATGTAACATTAGTACATCATTGCAATAATAAAACATTTTGGTTTTGAGATAATAATACATACACAATTTAATCGCTATCATCACTTAATTGCACATCAAAATCATCCTCTGTTTCTGAATATTCAGAATTAAAGTCAGACTCATCTTCAAAATTCTGTCCATCTATGGATTCCTCATCATCTCTAGATAAAATTTCTATAAATTCATTATTTGGATGATTTAAAATTTCATTATCGAAACATGCATTTATTTCATGTACATCCGGTTCTACTTCCTGAAATGCTTCACTTTCTTTTGTCTTGCTTTGTCCCTTTGCATGTCAATCAAAAACCCCTCTTGGTTTAACTTTGCATATGGCTAACCAATTTGACTTATCCCTTCTTAAGCTGGGATAAGGGACAAAATACACCCGGGTCGCTTGCATTGCCAACACGAATGGTTCAAATTGCTTAAATCTTCTCCGTTGGTTGATTTCAGTGAGATTATATCGGCTATGTACTTTTATTCCGACGTTAGGAGTTGGATCAAACCACTCTCACTTAAAAAGTATACACCATTTTATCGGCAATGCAGGATATTCTATTTCAAGTATCTCAATAATTTTGCCAAAATAATCTATCAGCTCCCCTTGTATGCAAACCCCACTGTTTACTGTTGCCATGCTATGTCCATGCTTTTCTGTATGAAATTTATATCCATTAACGAAATAGACAGGATATGATTTAACAGTTCGCAATGGCCCTTTACCAAGATCACATATGAGCCTGTTTTCTATTATATTTTCAAAAGCCTACATAAAAAAAATGTAATCAATACATATAATATTTTGTAAGTTTTACAGTAATTGCAACAAGCATTCAATTTTATTGCACTCTACAAACTTACATAATTTGCAAACCAACGTGGAAAGTTTTTATCCACTTCTTTATTGATGTCATGTTGTGAGTTTCCTGGCATTAGCTCGCTTAACAACCCCTCGTATTTACTAAGAACATTATATGTTAGTCTTAGCTATAAACTCCAATCATCTAGAAAAATAATTTAGCCAATTTCAACTATAACATAAACTTACTGCACAAAAGGTCGAATTTCGTGGCAATTCAATAAAATGTAACCATGTGCAGCCTCCATTTCTTTATCTGTTAACATTCTTCTTGTTGAGTGTCCATGTGTTTGGCCAGGATATTTGAAAATAGATAAGTTATCATCACCAATCCGCTCACCCCCATCGTCATTACGAGGAACTTTTCTTTCTCGAGTGATCACATGAGGCTCAAAATAATGTGAACAAAATGTACTTGTTTCCTCCACTAAATACGCATTGCATATAGAGCCTTCAACTCTAGCCTTATTTTTAACATTTTTCTTCAAGTGATGCAAATTCCTACATTATAATTAGGGTAATTATATTAACTAATTTGGTGTCGTACTATAAAAGTTTTAGCAAGTTTTGATATAAAAGTAAAATTACCTCTCAAATGGATACATCCATCGATATTGAATTGGACCAGCAAGTTTTGCCTAGTGTACTAAATGTACAGGTAGATGCTCCATACAATCAAAGAAATTGGGTGGAAAATAGTCTCTAATTTGGACAAGATAACCGGAATGTCCCTTTCTAATCTTTCCATATCAGACAACTGTAATTCAGAAGCTGTTAAGGTTTTGAAAAACAAACTTAATTCCGTTATAGCTTCCCAAACATTATTCGGTAAGAGCTCCCGAAATGCAATTGGAATGAGCCTCTGCATAAATACATGATAATCATGACTTTTCATTACATATAATTTGTACTTCCTCATATCAACTCACCTTGCCAAGTTTGAAACATATCCATCTGGAAACTTTAGGCTTCTCAACCATTCACACAAAGTTTGCTTTTGTTTTTTATCCAAAGTGTAACATGTTTTTGGATATTTTCCTATATTTGGATCTTTTTCTAACTCGCTTCTTCTACAAAAAATTTCAAATCGGCTCTTGATTTTGCATTATCCTTGGTCCTCCCTTCAATGTTCATGATTGTGTTGAAAAGATTGTCAAAAATATTTTTTTCAATATGCATAACATCTAGATTGTGTCGTATCAAATTAGTTTTCAAATATGGAAAATCCCAAAATATACTCCGTTTTCTCCAACCGAAGTTTTGACTTATGTTACTATTAACCTCTTCACTTTCAAGTTCTGTAACTTTTAGTAACCCTAACTGATCAATCTCCCGCAATATATCATCACCAGATTTATTAAGGGGAGGAGGTGTTTGTACAATCCTGTTTTTAATGAATTTTTGTTTATTGCATCTCAATGGATGATCTAGAGGAAGAAATTTTCTATGATTGTCAAACCATGATGTTTTGCCCCCGTTAGGAAGATGAAATGCATCAGAATCATTGCCACAGTAAGGGCAAGCCAATTTCCCTACAGTGCTCCATCCAGACAACATAGCATATGCAGGAAAATCACTAATAGTCAACATCAAAGCTGCTTTCATCTTAAAATTTTGTTTAAGAGACACATCATATGTTTCAACCCCGAATTCCCAAAGATGATTCAATTCAGCTATCAATGGTTACAAAAACACATCAATTTTATGCTTTGGATTTTTAGGCCCTAGTACAATGACTGTCAAGAACATGTATGCCTTGTCCATATACATCCATGGCGGTAAATTATATGGAGTAATTATGATTGGCCATGATGAATATTATTGGCCCGATTGACCAAAAGGTTGAAAGCCATCTGTCGATAATCCCAACCTGACATTTCGACTTTCTGCTGCAAACTCAGTATGTGTGTCATTGAAATGTTTCCATGCGAGCCCATCCGATGGATGGGTCATACTTTCATGATTTTGTTCATGTTCATTATGCCATCTCATGTGGGCTGCATAACATCAGAGGCATACAGTCTTTGAAGTCTTGGAGTTAGCAAAAAATAATACATCCGCTTCCAAGGAACTAGTTTTTGCTTTCTAGTACGCATTCTTGGTTTGAACCTAGGTTGGCTACAGTATTTGCACTCTTTTAATTCCACATCTTCTCCCCAAAACAACATACATCCCAATCTGTAACAATCTATTCGTTCAACGGGCAAACCAAGACCCCGAACAAGCTTCTTTATTTCATAAAAATTCTCAACCATTTTATGATCAGGAGGCAATGAATCATTGTACCATGTAAGAATTTTATCTAAATTTTGTTCAGAAATATGACCTTCAAACTTTATGTTCAATATTCGGGCAATGGCAGACAGTTGAGTCATTTTTTCACAGTTTGGCCATAATTCTTGGTCAGCTGACTCTAGTAAGTCAAAAAATCTTTTTGCATATGGGTTTGGTTCCTCTTCACTATTCTGCATATTTTCTTCAAAGGAATAACTAGCTGCATCATAAACCATTTGTGCGTAAATATTTTCATTTACATCCACATTATTTGGTCGAATACCAGCTCCCCCAGCAAATCCATCTATATTTACTGCTGTCGACGCTTGATTACCCCTTGAGGTGCTACAAATTATTGGCTCCCCATGCCGTGTCCATTGAAAATAATTTGGAACAAACCCTTTTTTAACAAATATAGATGCACTTCTTCAGTAAGGAGGTAACAAATATGTTTGCACTTTTTACATGGACATCTGATTTTTGGACCATCCATATATGCAGGCTTCAAACTTGCATATTCAATGAATGATTGAACTCCCTCGGTAAACTCAATATTAATGAGACCATCTGGCATTAATCGCCTATACATCTAAGATCTATCAACATTACTTATGTTTCCGTAACTGTTATTCAAATAAGGTAATTTCATAATTAGATTTATGGGTTAAATAAATAGGAAAGGTTTATCAATGTTTGAAATTCAAAATTACCATGAAAAAAGCATCATGACATAAAATTAACTTGCATCAAGGTACGTGGCACTCAACCATGATAACCGAGTTATCCTTAGGAAACCAGTAGCCCGCAGGTCGAAACGTTTTAGCCTATATACCTTGATACAACAGTCACACAAAAGAAGTATTTTATGTTATTTTATAATGGATTTTCAGCAAACCCAAATATGCAAGTATATATTTGGATCCTACTCCTAACATAGGAACAAAACACTTCAGAATTACCATGAAAAAAGCATCATGACATAAAATTAACTTGCATTAAGGTACGTGGCACTCAACCATGATAACCGAGTTATCCTTTGGAAACCAGTAGCCCGCAGGTCGAATCGTTTCAGCCTATATACCTTGATACAACAATGATACAAAAGAAGTATTTTATGTTATTTTATAATGGATTTGCATAAACAGAGCCTGCTTTCGAAGATAAAAAAGTCATATGCATATATATAAGATAATGTTCATTTTAACGGTGCTTTTATATGCTTTTGATTTTATTTATGAGAAGAGAACAGTACAGTCAACAAAAAAAAAGATCCCAAAAATGAAATAAAATGGATCTAACAGCCTGAAAAAAGGCAAAATATCCAAGGCAACTGCATCAAGAAAAACAGAACTAAAAGGATGAGTCCTAAAAAAGCCAGATCATAACTAGAAAACTAGATTAGAAAAATAAACAAACTTTAAAACTGTCAAAGTAAAAGAACAACTCAAAACCTGACAGCGGAGAGACCCCCTAAATAGCAATAACCCACGAAGAGCACAAGGACGGATCACAAATGAAGACAACTATCAACCTTTGTCAAAATAGCTAGCTGGAGAAAGAAATAACAGACAGCAAAGCTAAGCAAGTCAGGCGAGAGCAATATAAGAAGAGAAAACAACACAGAAGACCATATAAGATCAAGTAAAGGATCAGCCTTCTATTTTATAAAAAAATAAGAATTGACAAAATGCTTATAATATAACATACCTGAATCGTATGGTATGTACAATAGAATCAGCTAGCCTCCTTGAAGGAAAAGTTGTTCCACGTTAAAAGCAATACAGTAAATAAAAAAGGATACACATAGACGTGAGCTTGAGCAAGATATTAACATTCAAGACAAAATGATCATATACAGCAAACATCTGTCCACGATTTTTCATACCTGTTACAATGGTAGCTGGTAACTACAAGAGTAAGAAGTCAAAAATTGATAATATTGATGCCTTCTGAAACAAAACATCACAGGTAATGACACTTAAGTTGCATTATATTATTTTGCAAGTCAAGAAGCAACATATAAGGCCATATGGTCCTCACTTATAAATTGATAACAGATATAGAACATAAGATTGAACAAAATATAGCTAAGAAATTAAGTTACTAAATTTGAATTACATGATGTTAATGCATATTGCCTTTGTTACTGAATCTTCAAATAATTTGAATAGCATGTCTAAAGATGGAGAACTTGAAGGAGTAAGAAACTCTTGCATTTATACAATTCAATGAAGCAAGAGCTCTTGTGTAAGGTTTTATTTCTTTGCAACAACACAGAAAAAATGAAAATCTAAACAACATTAAAAGTAGAAAGAAGAAAGGAAGAATTCACCTAATAAAAAGCATGAGCGAAAATCTTCAAATTTGAGCCATGTTCAAGAGATGGAGAGCTCTAATTTAAATCATAAATTTCAAACAATTAGAAACAAACTTATAAATTAGAAGAAACTGAAATAAGAAAAATCGATTTCTGGTAGCCTAATAAATTAGGTGACTTGCATTAGTAATACACTAATTAAGAGGCTCCTAATCAAGACACCGAATGTTATATCACACTTCTACACATGTGGATGCCCATCATCACCATCTATATCCAAATAAATATAGTACAAAAATTTATAAAAAGCATATTATTGCATTATATTAAATTACTAGACATTTACTTTTATATACATTGAATTTAAATAAAAAACTGTATAAAACAAATAAATCATCTTTACATTGTTAAGTAAATTTAAGTGCTAAAAGAAAGAAGCTATCACTGGCAATAGCATACGTTAGAAACATTAGAAACATTCAATCACTAAACATTCTTTTTCTAAAAAGTCCAGAAATCACATGTTTTTGTTGATACATGAACGCACTTCCAAAGGCAATAAGAAAAAGAAATAATTATGTTTGTAATGTGTATCCAATTTTTATATTTTCTTTTTGAACGAAATTCCTCCTGCCACCTTTAGCTTTCATATAGAGCCAGTAAATCCAAATTTCAATAACAGATTAAGAAATATACTTCCAATCATTAATATGGATATCGGACATTTAAAATAGTAATAGTAACAAAAAGACTACAGCTTGTATATGTTTCATTAAATGAAGCCTTTCACTTCATCGTACTCTTGTATTTTTTTGGGAAATAGGGAAGAGAAAGTATATAATCTCAACCATGTTGAATCTACACATCCAAAACCTCAAGAACAAAAATGAAATGACTTAATTCCTGGAGTACTGCACTCACAGTGGCAGTAGCATACATTGGCCCCGTTCCAGCTGACACCTTTTGCTTTACGCAAGTCCCTTTATAATTGATCACTTGATCTATCCATACTTGGAATCTTTGATTTTATTTAGCCTCTGGAATCCATTTCTGCAGAGATACAAGTAAAGACCATAAATAAATTATTCTTCCTTAAATAATTGTTAGGATGGAAATACAGCACATGTGCAGTCAACCACATTTTAGGGTATTCAAAATCAATTTTGGAGACACAATTAGATAAAGATCATAGCCATAGTGTGTATCTAAATGCGAAATCACACCAAACAACCAAAAGAATTATAGTTGAAACATTAGCTCAGCCACCACTATCTCACATGCACTGATTGACTTCTAATGCCATATTGTCCACTGCAATCAGCTATTGAGATTAAAATAGTTGCCTAATTACAATCGAATGCTTAAAGTCAACTGACTCCAATTAAGTTCCATCTACTATAATATATAATCTAAGTAAGGGAATAATCTGCTATCCGGGCATAATGGCGGTGCTGCATATGCACAAATATTTGCACCTCTTGGCTGCTTATGAGCTCACAAATAAACAAATTCAATCAAAACAAACCCATTTTCAGTTAGATGTTTCCAATATTCTTCCCAAAATTTGCTGCAGCTTTCTATGAATGATTAGTCCATGTTCATAATCCGAGAAGGACCAAAGTGTGCAAAGTGCATAACCTGTCACATACTCTCTTAAGACTAATGTTTTAATTTAATTCTTCAAATGGTTTGTTCTTATACATCTCTTCTCAAATGATTTTTAAAGACTAATGATTTTCTTAAGACTAATGATTGTTACTCATTTACTTAAAGTCGACATATAAAATCCAGCTTAAAAAAAGGTTGAAATATGGATAAGCCATGAAAAGAGCTCCAGCAAATATGAATTTTTAATCAAGCAATAACTAGATAAGATGGATAGAGAAGTTGCACGTTAGCCCCTGCGATGGACACCCTAGCATAAAAGTCACAATCCTTTGACTGCTTTTTGTTTCTTTCCTTCTAAGTGATACCCCTACTCCCAACACGTATGTGAAATTCCCTTTTTTCTTCATGTTCATTTGCTAACTTTATTTACTAGAAATGAAACATAAAAGAAAATTAAAAATAGCATGCATGCAAATATAAATAAAACAAACAAGTTTGATCCCTAAAATATTTAAGTTCGTAAACATTTAAATCGTATTACAATGTGTGATATCCTTTACTATATGAAATCTTGCAATTAAAAAATGAGGATTAGACCAAAATCATCACAACTATAAAATTACATCTCAGTTATTGTATCTCCAAAATAAAAGGTAAACTAGTTTGTAAATAAAGACTTATTACAATTATCTAAATGCTCATTTATTTACTAAGCTTCCTAAACTACATATAGGAAAATAATGACATATTTACTTCCTAATATAAATGCAGATATACATTCCAACTGTGCAAAAATAATTTATTTTGACTAATAGCAAATGGACAATCTCTTCAACCTCATGGACAAGGATGAAAAAAATGTCCGATGCACACCCAGAGAATGCATTTCAAAAGTTTAAGTAAATCCAAATAAGTATGATATCAAAAACATACCTTGCTATTTTCACCAATTCGTAAATTGTTAAAAAGGAATGATAAGCCTTGTGCTATACATTGATGCTTATTTTGAAGTCTAAATCCAAGAGCTAAATTAATCAAGGCTGTCCCTGGATAAGACAACAATATTACAATGATTTAACAATCAAGAATTAAATACAACATAAACCATCGTGTAGAATCTTACAGAACTGATGGCACTGAAAATGGTTCCAGAAAGAACCTGAAGTAACAAAAAAAAATGGAAAGTACAGAGAACCCTATTGAGATATTCTCAGATGGGTTTCCAAAAAAAAACCCAAAAGTATCAAATTATATTTGAATAAATATTTTATACTAGATAAAAAATTGTAGTCAATTTGAATCAATATATTAAAACAGATTTATATTTTCTGAGCAGTAACAATAATTATAATGCAAAAACAAGTTTAAACATCTTTTTCTTAAACAATTAATGGAAATATAACACTACTATCTATTGAAACCAAACAAAGAAGAAATTAGAATTGAGGAATGATTTTTACCTCTTTAGAAGATTCAATATCTTTTTTGCCTTGTTAAGTACTTGCATTAATCCTCCTAAGGTGCAACTATTGAACCTTACCTGATGAAGGACCTTCAACTTCAGTCTTCACTCCTTTCGTTGGCGATTAACGGAGATGATAAGGTGGCGAGTTGCAGCAAGTCGAGATGTATGTCGTCGACTTCCTTGCAGGAGAGAGAGAGACAGAGCAGCGGTGTGTGAGGGAGGAGCCGTCGACTGCTTCTTTAGAGAGACAGAGAGAATGAAGGCGGTGTGAGGGAAGAGATGAAAACCTAGGGTTTTCGCGTTTTATAGTTCTAACAAAGGTAAAATTTCTTAAATGCCCCTAATTTAGCAATGAAATCATAATTTCGTTGCTAAATAGCAACGGAATATAAATTCGGTTGCTAATTAGCAACGAAAATTAAATTCCGTTACTATTTTAGCAACTGAAATCAGATTTCGTTGCTAAATAGCAACCGAATTTAATTCGGTTGCTAACTTTCGTTGAAACTAAAATTTAGCAACGGATAAATATTTCGTTGCTAAATAGCAACCGAATTCATATTCCGTTGCTATTTAGCAACGGAAATTATTTTTCGTTGCTAAATAGCAACCGAATTTAATTTGGTTGCTCACTTCCGTTGAAAGTGAAATTTAGCAACGAAATATTATTCCGTTGCTAATTTAGCAACCGAATTGTTATTCCGTTGCTATTTTTCGTCCCAAAATTTATCCGCCATTTTTTACCACGTTAATTAGGAATGGAATTAAAATTCCGTTGCTAATTTTCGTTGCTAAATATTGGCGCAATAAATTCCCTCCACTTTTAGTAACGGAAGCTAACCAAATTTTTTCGGTTGCTAATTTTATAAAATTCAACCAATTTTAGCAACGAAAACTATTTTTCATTGCTAAATAGCAACGGAATTGTTTTTCCGTTGCTAATTCAATTTCGTTGCTATTTTTCCGTTGCTATTTCAAGAATTTCTTGTAGTGAAAGGCAGAGATATGTTTGCAGTTAGCTACTGGACAAAACATCTCTACAATAGTTGTGGGAACTTACTATTTGCCTCTTCCTAGTGGATTAGTACTGAAATTAAATAATTGTTATTATGTTCCAGCTTTATCCAAAAGTATTATTTCTTTCAGTCGTTTGATGAACGATTATGATATTTCTTTAAAGGACAAATGTTGTTACATTTTTAATAACAATATGTTTTATGCAAAAGCTATCATTGAGAATGGTATATTTATTCTTGATTTAATTAAAGAAGTACATAATGTGGATACCAAGAGAATGAAACATGATAATCTAAATACCTCATACTTATGGCATTGTCGTTTGGGCCATATAAATGAAAAATATATGACCAAATTACACAAGTCAGGTGATTTGGGATCATTTGATACATGTGAATCTTGTTTATTGGGAAAAATGACAAAAGCTCCCTTTATTGGTAAAGGAGAACGAGCTAAAATGGTTTTGGACTTAATGCATTCAGATGTATATGGTCCAATGACTACTCATGCCAGAGGAGGTTACTCCTACTTCATTACTTTCATAGATGATTATTCCAAGTTTGGATACATCTATCTAATGAAATATAAGTCTGAAGCATTTGAAAAGTTCAAAAAGTTCAAAAATGAAGTAGAGAAATAACTTGGCAAAAGTATTAAAACACTTAGATTAGATCGAGGTGGAGAATACTTAAGTCAAGAGTTTCAGGATTATCTTAGAGATAATGGGATTTTATCTCAATGGACTCCACCATATACACCACAACATAATGGTGTATCTGAAAGGAGAAATTGAACATTATTAGATATGGTTGATCAATGATGAGCCGAGCGGACTTGCCTAAGTCCTTTTAGGGATATGCACTAGAAACTGTTGTTTATGTGTTAAACAGAGTTCCTAGTAAATCGGTTGATGTTACTTCATATGAGATGTGGAATAACAAGAAACCCACGCTTTCTCATATGAAAGTATGGGGTTGTCCTACTTATGTAAAGAGGACAATGTCAGACAAACTGGATATTAAGTCTGACAAATGTTTATTTATGGGATATCCAAAAGAAACGTTTGGATATTATTTCTATCATCGCTTTGAACAAAAGGTATTTGTTTCAAGGCATGCTGTCTTCTTGGAAAGAGAATTTCTCCTACGAGAGGACAGTGGGAGTAAAATTGAACTTGGTGAAGTTCAAGACCCACAAATAGAAGAGGATCAACCGATTGAACGCAAAATTGAATTTCATATTTATGAGATTGCAGTTGAACCTAATTATACACAAAATCCTAGAAGATCTACTAGGATGCGTTCTATCCCTGTGAGATATGGATTTCACATTGATTCGGATAGAGGCATAACTGTAGTAGAGGACAATGAGCCCACAAGCTATCAAGAAGTTTTGAACAGTTCAGAACGTGATTTATGGCTTAAGGCTATGCAGTCTGAAATGGACTCCATGTATGAGAACAAAGTATGGACTTTAACTCAACCAGCTGAAGGGATAAAACCCATAGGGTGCAAATGGGTCTTCAAAAAGAAGACCGATATGGAAGGTAATATAGTTACCTACAAAACTCGCTTAGTAGCAAAAGGTTATCGTCAAAAAGAAGGTATTGACTATGACGAAACTTTTTCTCCTGTAGCGATGCTTAAGTCTATAAGAATACTTTTAGCCATTACAGCTCATTATGATTATGAGATTTGGCAAATGGATGTGAAGACAGCTTTCCTTAATGGAAATCTTACTAAGGATGTGTATATGACACAACCAGAAGGGTTCACATCAGGAAATGGTGAAAAGGTATGCAAGCTTTAAAGATCCATTTATGGATTGAAGCAAGCCTCTAGGAGCTAGAATATTCGATTCAATGAGACAATCAAAGAGTTTGGTTTCTCATAGAATGAAGATGAACCTTGTGTGTATAAAAGGGTTAGTGGGAGTGCAATTTTCTTCCTAGTTCTATATGTAGATGACATATTGATCATGGGAAATGACATTTCTCTTCTCCAATCTGTTAAAATATGGTTATCCAAGCAATTCTCCATGAAAGACCTTAGAGAAGCATCCTATATTCTGGGAATAAAGATCTATAGAGATAAATCCAATAGCTTGCTAGGTCTTTCTCAAAGTACATATATAGATAAAGTATTGAAGAGGTTCAATATGGATCTCTCTAAGAAAGGGTTTACACCCATGGTGCATGGGAAACACCTTTCTAAGTCTATGTGTCCGCAGACACTAGAGGATAGAGAGAGCATGAATAGAATACCATATGCATCTGCAATTGGTTCTATCATGTATGCTATGTTATGTACACGTCCAGATGTAGCATTTTTTTTGAGTGTCACAAGCAGATTCCAATCCAATTTTGGAGAGGAACACTGGGCAGCTGTCAAGAATATCCTTAAGTACTTGAGAAGGACTAAGGATATATTCTTGGTATATGGAGAGGGCAATTTGGAAGTAAATGGGTATACAAATGCCAGCTTCCAATCTGACAAAGATGATTGTAAATTATAGTCTGGTTATGTGTTCATAATGGGTGGAGGAGCAGTTAGTTGGAAAAGTTCCAAACAAGAAACAACTGCTGATTCCACGACGGAAGCTGAGTACATTGCTGCTTCAGAAGCAGCCAAAGAAGTAGTCTGGATCAAAAAAGTTTATAATTGAACTAGGAGTGGTGCCTTGCATTGTTGATCTGATTCCTTTATATTGTGACAACAATGGAGCCATTGCGCAAGCAAAGGAACCACGGTCTCATCAGCAATCCAAGCATGTTCTCAGACGCTACCATCTCATAAGGGAAATAATAGCTAGAAATGATGTGAAAGTAGAAAGGGTTCCCACAGATGACAATGTGGCAGATCCCCTCACTAAAGTACTTTCCCAGATTAAGCATGATCACCATATAAATAGCATGGGTCTGAGACATATGAGTGATTGGCTCTAGTGCAAGTGGGAGATTGTTAGAGAGTATGCCCTAGAGCCCACGTAACAGGGATGTTTTTCATATGTATAAAATTTATATTCTTAATAAGAGGCATCATTCATTTATTAATGCTATGTTTAAATACATGAGTTTGTAAATCTTAAATTAATAAATGAAGTGCTAGATATTATAAACACAGTGCAAAGGCAATCATGAAGGTGTTCATGATGTGAGATGTCTATTGCATGCAAATGTGTTAATATCTAAATATCCCTAGTCATAGAATTAACAAGATAGGACATTGTTAATTCGGACAGACTAGCACATGTTATACTTCTTGAATGGTTCAAGTAATGGTTCTCATAACTGTGAATATGGAAGATAATCAAAGCTAAAATATGGATGCTTGTTAGAAGAACAAGTTCATTGGAGACCTACAAAGAGAATCCTCACATGGATATTAAATCTATGTTAGTGAGGAATCTCTTAATAGCGATTGTGCAAGTATACTTAGACTTGAGATCACCAAAGTTATCTTAAGTAGCAAGTGGTATACTTTGACTCCATAACTGATTACTTCCAACTGGGAGTGAACATAGTTAGGAGATTGGGTATATCATGACCTACTTGAAGATAGTTGAGTGATTGACAAAGGATTCACCATCCCAGATTTAATAAGGGAAGTTATCTCGTATGATTCTATAATTACCTTGTTCAGAGAATCTCTGGCCAAAGTAAAATGCCAAGATGGATAGAGATCTATGGAAGGCATTTTGGAAACAATGGTTAAATTAATAAAACATACATAATTAGATTTATATGAGTTGACAGAAATCTATACTCAGAATCTAATTGAGATAAGAGTGGTGAAAGGAGTAATTGCACGGTAACTATTTCTATGGAAGGGTACAGTCAAACCACATGACTTTCCTGACATTTGGTTAGACATGATGCCTAGCTAGAGGCCAATCTTGACTTGTATAATGATGTATCAAAATATCAATAGAGATTGGTAAAATGATTTAAAGGAGTTTAAATCATGTGAGTTTTGAATAAAACTCATAATTACATATTATACTGCCAACATGGACAAGAACCCAATAGGTCACACACATATAGAGAAAAGGGTAAATTGGTAAAATGACAAGGATAATAATATTTGATATTATTATGAAGGTAGAGAAGTGAATATGATAATAATTAATTAAAGAGTTTGATTAATTATGATCAAATAAAATTATCCGCGAAACTTTTGAGAAATGTTCTGTAAATTGGACCTAATTGAAATAATATATTTCATGATTAATTATTATTGTCATATAAGTGTTATAGGACAACTATAAGTGTTATAGGACTGGTATAATAATTAATAAGTCCATTGGAAGATTATTAAAGGCCAGAGGAATGAAGCAGTTGGCCAAAGCCCTTCTATAAGGGCCACACGCCAAGTCCAGAACAGAAGGACTTAATTGCCTATTTCATGCACCAAATTAATTTATATATGTTACATAAGTGTTATGGAAATCACATATTTAATTTGTTTGGATTTAGAATCCATTTGGGTATTTAAATCCAATTAGTTGCACAAAGGGCCTAGTTTGTGGGTTTTGTGCATAGTCTTTTATGAAAAGGTTTAAATTGGATTTAATTAAGCCCAAATGATTATAATTAATTCCAGAGGCCCAATTAATAATTCTCCAGAAATTTTAAAGAGCCCAATCTCATTAAGGAGTTGGAATTTTAACCTAACTATAAAAGGCCAACTAATGAGGAATTAGGGTTACGTGATTAAAACAAAAAAAAAAGTCTTTTTCTCTAATCTCTCTCTCCTTTTTACGCCAACTCCAAGCTAGCTTCTTGGAATTTCGGCCAGCCCTAGTTAAACACCAATTTTTTGGTTTAATTTATCCCTCTCTAGTGTGGATTACTCATTGGAGGTGTTCGATTTTGGACACTGTGGTTTGCGACAACCCGGTGCGAAGTAAAATCAACTGTTCAACAAAAATCAAAGGTGATTTTTCTTATTCTTATATAGTTATATTGTGTATTCACGGCAAGATCAGATCTAATGATTAAAAAATTTTAAAATTCCGCTCATGTATGTGATGCATGTAACCGTTAAAATCCAATAATGACTACCCAAATGTCAGGAAAGTCAAGTGGTTTGACTATACCCTTCCATAGAAACAATTATCGTGCAATTACTCCTTTCACCACTCTTATCTCAATTAGATTCTAGGTATGGATTTCTGTCAACTCATATAAATCTAATTATGTATGTTCTATTAATTTAACCATTGTTCCCAAAATGTCCCTCATGGATCTCTATCCATCTTGGCATATTACTCTGACCAGAGATTCTCTGAACAAGGCAATTATAGAATCATGCGAGATAACATCCCTTAATAAATCTGGGATGGTGAATCCTTTATCAATCACTCAACTATCTTCAAGTAGATCATGATATACCCAACCTCCTAACTATGTTCACCTCCAGTTGGAAGTAATCAGTTATGGAGTTAAAGTATACCACTTGCTACTTAAGATAACTTTAGTGATCTCAAGTCTAAGGATACTTGCACAATCACTATGAAGAGATTCCTCACTAACATAGATTTAATATCCATGTGAGGATTCTCTTTATAGGTCTCTAATGAACTTTTTCTTTTAACAAGCGTCCACATGTTAGCTTTGATTATCTTCCATAATCATAGTTATGAGAACCACAACATGAACATTCAAGAAGCATAACATGTGCTAGTTGTCCTGTCTTGTTAATTCTATGACTAGGGATATTTAGATATTAACACATTTGCATGCAATAGAAATCTCATATAATGAACACTTTCATGATTTCCTTTGTATTGTGTTTATAATATCAAGGAGTTTATTTATTAATTTAAGATTTACAAACTCATGTATTTAAACATAATATTAATAAATGAATAATGCCTTTTATTAAGAATATAAATTCATACATATGAAATACATACCTTTTACATAGGTTCTTGGGCATACTCTCTAACAATCTCCCACTTGCACTAGAGCCAATCACTCATATGTCTTAGACCCATGCTATTTATATGGTGATCGTGCTTAATCTAGAAAAGTGCTTTAGTGAGGGGATCCACCACATTATCATTTGTGGGGACCCTTTCTATTTTCACATCATTTCTAGCTACTATTTCCCTTATGAGATGGTAGCGTCTGAGAACATGCTTGGATCGCTGATGAGATCGTGGTTCCTTTGCTTGCGTAATGGCTCCATTATTGTCACAATATAGAGGAATCAAATCAACAATGCTAGGTACCACTCCTAGACACGAAGTGGTGATTTTTCCTCATAGTGTATGATTGTTAGAATGATGTGCTGATGGAAATGTCACAGTGAGGACAAAATTGATGGAAATGTCATAGTGAGGACAAAACTAAAAGGAATATTATTTCATGAATTGTTGCTGCTACTGCCTCGAAATTCAGCCTACTTTAGTGTGTGTCGTTATAAATGCCATAAGTTTCACTTGATCGGTTAATCATATGCTCGTGCCTAGCTTATGAATGAGCTCTTATCTACATTCACCATATAGTGATAACACTAATCATAACTTGACATGTAATAAAAAAACACAAGTTTCATTCAATCTTAGGGGTAATACCTTTTGTGCATCTGACTTCTGTTATCAAATAGATCTCTTTGGTTTTATTAATTGAATTTTTTCAATCAACCTTTAATTTTTTCTTGGTGCACCTTTTTTTAGTTTTTACCCTAGCGGCATGCCCAATTTTAGCAAGACCACATTTTTCAATTTTTGACCTGCAAGGCCTTTTTTGTTCTCTATTTTTGGATTTTTTGTTTTGTTTTTTATCTATGTTTTTTTTTCATGGAACCCTCTTTAGTCTTTTGGCATTGCTTGATTTCCTAAATCTTCTTTGGCATTACCGATGAGAATGGTAGCCAAGTAGCGTCTCTAGTATAAAGAAACTAACCTTTATTGTGTAGCCATAGCACTTACTTCAAGTTATTTAGGCACTAAGTCACCTCTTCTCAATTAATGGCTTATGGCCTACTTTCTACAAGAATGTTAAGCCTAGTTTTCCTTTTTGTATTTTTGTCTAAGATGTGAGCTCTCCTTTTGAGTTTAATTGTAATGGTTCCTGCTTCGCTCATTTTGGCTTCAATAGTTTAATTCTTGAAGTAGCCTTTGATAGTTGAAGGTCAGTTTTCAATTGGGTTTGTTGTGACTAACCCGAATGTTTAAAGGGAAGGAATTTTGAGACTTCATTCTAATATGTAGTATTATGGTCATTTTCAGAAGCTAGGGATTAAAATTCTGTTTGTTATCTTATATGCTGCTCCACTTAAGAATAATGAGCTACTGCGACAACTTGTGAATTATCTTTCAATCCCTTTTTGTAGCATTTTTAGGAAACTTTGGCCTTCTCAAGTAGTTCTCATTGACTTTTTTTTTATATTTGCTACTTAGAATCTCATCTTTCCTATCTTTTTATTGGAGTCTTTAAAATGCCGAACCAACCAACTTGTTGCTTCGGCAGGCTGGAACAACGTGTCTTAGTAATGCCTTCATCGACTCTTGGCATATCATTCCGAACCCAGGCAAAAACCTTTTTGTCTTTTTCTTTTTTCCTTTTTATTTATTTTTTTATTTTTTATTCTCTCAAAATTATCTCAATCCAAAACTCATGATGGATGCAATTGGGATTTTTTTTGATATTAAATGAAGCCATGTTGATTGAATCAATGTCTTATATAAATTAGTCATCATTACTATTATGCATGATGCAATAGAACAAGACATCGCATACATAAGAAAATCTCATAATATTAACACAACTAGAGAAAAATAAGGATTCTCGTAGTCTAAAGACATTTATTATTTCATAAAAAAGGGCTTAGGTCCTTCTTTCTTTGGTGTAGGTATATGCAGTCATGCAACATTGTAGCCTCTCTTTCTCTTACCTCCTCTCTCTAGATCTAGGATTTGTTAAGTGTTAATTAGGTTCTAAATATTGTCCCTCAAAGCTCTATAGTAATCAATCTCATACCCTATATGTTGATGGAAGCAACCCTATATCTGGGCTTTCCTAGGTTCTTTGCAAGTATATGTGGCAAAGGTTGCTATTTCTCTTTGTTTATGAGATGGGCAAGATACCAAGATAATGGTCTGCCTAAATATGAATAATGTCACCTAATGGTTCTTAAAGTTGAAAGATTTGCAATTATAGAACCATTACCCCCCTCCTCCGGCTATTGCCATTCCCATCACTAGAACATGGATTTGTGGAGCTAGCCTTCTTTTCCAATTACTTGGCTTCAACTTCGATGGCTATATCATTGAGATATTGCCAATCCCTTAAACCTTTCATTTTGAACCTATCTTTTAGGTAGGTTATTATGAATGAAGAGCCTGACTTGATCTAGGGTGTTGGACTTTCTCCTCATCTCCATCACCTTATTTCTCCAATGAGTAAGGTATTCATTAAAGGACTCTTCAGGCTTCTATTATAACATCTCTAGATCTTTTAAAGTCACTTCCATCCTGGTATTACAATCATATTACTTCATGAATTCTCTATCTGTAAATCTTAATCTTCCTTTGCTCATAGATTCAACCTATGATACCAATCAACCGGAGGGCCAATAAGATTAAGGCTGAAATTTTCAACTTTTTGTCATTTATTGAGGTGGGTTCATTTCATTACCAATAAGTATTTCTTTATATGGGCAGATAGGTTAAAAGTACCATCAAATTTGGGCAGGTTGGGTATTTTGAACCTTTAAGGTAATAACTCTTCACTTTCCAGATCTTTATCTTTAGGGTTAATCTACTTTTCTACTAATAGGAGGTGGGCCATTGCTTCTATCTTCTCATCCATCTTATTCAGTATCAAATCCTCCATTTTAGACACCTTACTTTTTGAAACTTGACCAAGCATTGGTTCTTCCTCACCTTCTATGAAATCATGTTCAGGAACACAAACTCTATCCCTTTGCTGCTCAATAAATGGGACCTATAGTGCCACATCTCTAGATTCAATAGCTATATGGTAAGCTGTAATAGTTGTCAAGGGAGTGTCTTTGGCAATATTTAGCTCTTCTTGACCCATGGCAGGCACTTTAGGTTGTGATCCAGAGGTTGGTGCCAAGGTAGCAACTATTCCCTCGATCATGGCTATCACTATCCTTTCAAAATCTTCAAATATTATATCTAGTTCATGTGATGTTAGGGCACCAATCTATTATGATTGATGGGCCAATTTCGCTATTTGCAAGTGTTCTAGTAGGGATTCTCTATCTCTATCAAATATTTAACCAATACCAACTATGAACTCGATTTTGATTCCACTTTTGGATGCTAAGTCGAGGATTATCTAATGAGTGACCTTCGAAACACCTAAAACACCTAAATGAATCTATGATTGCTACAAGAGTCAAAACATTAAGATGATGCATGAGGATGATGCAGGTCAATGATACATGCGTGATGTATCATACATGATCATGTTATATAACAACCACAACCACACATATGCATAGAAATAAAAGCCTTTCAACATTATTACTCCTACATAGTAGGTCATTCAGTCTCTTTCCTAGGTGGGTTAAACCCAAGGTTAACGAGAGACCCGATGGATGATATGATGCACAATGGAAAATTGGTAGCATAATCTCTCTTATTTGAAGGGCGTACATATGAGTTTTGGCCATTATATATTCAAATAGATCAAGGATGGGCCCACTGGGGTATGATAGCCTTTGATGAGTGACCATTTAATTTAATTGAACTTGTTCAACACCTAACAACCCATATAACAAGCAAGTATTACGATACATGCTACCTAAGTGATATATCTAATGCCATTACATGGGTTTAAATCAAGTATTAAATCAAGCTCATATTAAAAATTCAAATTTTCTATTCCATGTCTCATTTTTCTACCTCAATTCCATATTTTCCTATTTAAATTATACTGTTGTTGGGGATTTATTTGAACCCTTAGTCTCACTAGACTGCGTATAGAGCGAGTAGGGTATCGTTCCAAAGGGAACGGGGTAAATTTTATATTGAAGTAACAACAAGTAAATAGGTAGGTAACAATTTTAATTGAAATCACGCAATTATTGTAAATACTAAACTACTTAAAATATATTAAGTTAATTTTGGATAATAGATTACTTAAAAGATGGGATGAACGTACATTATAACCAAATAAACAAGTTCATCTTTGAATTAATTATCAATTGTATGAATGATATGAATGGAGAATTTAGCCAAGATTCTTTAAAGCAATTCTCATTGTCAATAAAGAATGTTCTTACTTAGAGTCTCTAAGCATTCTCATGTCATTATAGAGATAAATAAAAACTATGAAGTTCTATGCCAATTCTTTAACCCCTTAAAGTGAATTCCTTATCTCTAAGTGAATTCAATGCTTTAAGTAAATTCATTTAACTTTCCATCAAAGAATTCCAACTCTCATTATGAATTAAATGACTAACATACTTAATATGGTGATCAAGCATAGTAAGCAAATCAAAGCAGTTAAACAAACTTAAATCATACTTCATACATAAATAAAATAAACATTCAATAGACAAAGATAAGTAGATGAATAACAACTTAAATTAAATAGTTATAATGTATCAAAAGAACTTAGCCATAAACAAAATTACAATAAAGATGAAATAAGAGACAAGAAAACATCACTCCCTAGGGTTTACTTTCTATTTAAACCTTCTGATATATCTCTTATTCCTTTGGCTTTGTTCTTTTGTCATCCTTTAAAACTCAGTAAAACAGCAAATCCAAATCAACTCAAAATGTTCTTAAGAAAACAGTCAAAGAAATCTTTAATTTTTCTCTCCCTCCTTTTTTTTCTATCCAGAGTTTTTCTCCCATATATATATGTCTTGACTCTACAGGTATGTCTCTTAAAAAGTCACGAAAGATTGCTTCTGAAAGGACACAATGTATGGCTGAAAACTCAAGTGCAGAAAATATAACGTTTGGGAAACAGCGTCTTGTCCGACTCGTGAATGCCTTCACGAGTCGTGATCCCCTTCACGACACGTGATCCTGATGCCGAGTTGTGAGCTACTTCTTCACTGCTTCACTCGTGAATTTTTCTTGTGAATCCTTGTCCGAGTCGTGATTCCCTTCACGACTCGTGATCTTCTTTTTCGAAATTTCCCGATCTTCTTCATTTTCTTCACACTTCACCAATGTTAACCTAAAAACAAACATGAACATAATAATTGGACATAAACACATAAAAAAACATATAATATTACATACTTACTACATAAATAAGAGAAAAACACACATAAAAAGATAGACATTTTACATGACATCAACTGTCCATGTATATTCTTCATGCACACATCTATACATACAAATGAACATAATTCAAATAAATGGAAACATAAGAATTTGTATACACAAACCTTATTTTTCTCCTTTTCCTAGCTCACTCTTCTTTTTTCTTGCCTTTTCCTTTAGCCTTACTAGATTCTCCTTGCATTTCCTTCCTTGAACAAACTCTTTATGAACTCTTTCCTAAATTTTGTTCTTTCCCAATTCAAAATATACTTAAAATATTAATCTCTACCTTAAAGTCTACCTAAAAATCCATTAAACTCATTAAATTCCACTAAATTAACTTACTTGAATTTTTTATCCACACCTATCTTTGAAAATTTCATCCATTTCCTTTTCTTAAAATTGGTTCTTAAGATTGCTAGAGATAAATTTAGGGCCTTAAAATTATTTAGGGTGTGAAATTTGGCAAAATAACATAAGAGAAATTGAAAGAAAAATTAAAAAAATGGAGGATGTGTAGGACAGCCTAAAGAAGAGAAGAATATGGGAGAGTTTTCTAGAAATTTTTGGTTTTACAGCCTTATATACACATTCTAATTAGACGAAATTAGGTCCAACCATTTAGGCCCATTAACTAATTACTTAATATTTTGGCCCAAATTTTTTCTACCACTTCTCTTGCATCATTTCTCATACAAATAAGTCTATAATTATAGAAAAATATTTATTATGCTACATAAATATTTTTGGGTCAATTCGACATCATTTTTCAATCAGATAAATTTATATCGGTCCAATAACTTATTTTTTACATCACCGTAAAATTAATTTTTCACTTCCAAATATTCCCCTATATTATTTAATATGAATCTATGTATTCAAATAATTTTTCAAATGCCTTTAGCAATATTTTCAAGCCCAATCAAAGTTTGGTAAATCCTAATACGGGCTAGATAAATTTTTCATCATGCAAAATGAAGGCCTATTTGATATTAATTTCACCTTAAATTATACAATTAGACTTAGTGGATTGTACTTTCTAATAGTGAAGAAAAATTTTCACGGATCTTAAGTTATACTATTCACTTTAGCATCATTTTTCACGATCCGAAAAATATTGTTGACCAAAAATTGAAATTTTGGGCCATTATAAGAAATCCTTAAAAATCTAGTCTAAAATATGATCTCTTTAAAAACATATTTTTATCCTATAATTTTTACTACTAGAAAACATGTTGATTACTGTAGAAGCCCCACAAACAAGCGTCTTTTAGCCATCAATGAGCATCATTAGAAAAAAACATTAAAAAATATAAAAATGCCTTTCCAATCTGACCTAATGACTTGTGGCCATGACTTAGTGTGTAATAGCCCAAATATCGAATTAGTCAAAAATAGTATTATCCGATGATGAATGATGACATCGGGATTAATAGTATCCTCTGGAGTCAAAAAATATTTTATTTGATCACTTGAAAGAGTGTGTCAATAGGAGCCCGAGGTTTATATTTAGTATCAAAATGAGGTCACATGAGCCTTCTAAAGCTTAAAATAAAAGAAATCATGGTTTAAGTTCATGTAGTGCCTGGATTGACTAAGATTTGATCGAAACTTTAAAAGTAGCATATGACTGCTAAAAATACTAGAATTTCCAAATCTACATTAAATGAGACATAGAATTATATGGTAATAAAAATTAATTATTTGGTGATTTTAAAAAATTAGATTATTAAATTGGTAAAAATGAACCAGATCGAAAAGTAATCTCTAATCGACTCAAAAATATTTGTACAGCCTAACGAATATATTTTGAGAATTAAGAAAGTATTTTTAAGAAGGTTTGAACACAAGAAGTAAGAGAAATATAATAATTTTGATTTAAATAGTAATTGATTGATAGCTAATTTGATCGAGGCTTTAAAAATCATAAATTATCTTTGAAAACTGTATAAATTTTCAATTAGCCTTTAATTGGTATTTAGAATTTTTTGGTAATGAAAATGTAATTTTACGGTAACATTAAAAAAATTTTAATCGGATCAATTTAAGTGAACCGGATCCGAAATGGATTACAATTGAGCTAAAAAATTTTATGAAGGATATACTATGTATTTTAAGAATTATGAAATTAAATTTGGAAGAAATTTTTTTTGCAAGTGGGATAAATAAATTAAGTTATTTAATGGACTAATTAGTCATTTTGAGCTAAATTGGGTTGGCCAAATTGGTTAACCCATGGTTTTGCCCATTGAGAAAGGCTATATAAATGTTGGAAAATTTGCTACTCTTTAAAATTTTCTCCTTTCTTCTCCCACTCTCCATGGTCGAATGGTGTTTCTTCAACATTTCCTCTTCATTTCTTCTTTTTTTTTAAATTTCTACCTAAATCCAACCTTTTAAAGTAAATTACAACCTCTTTTTTTAGTAGTGATGGTATCAAAAGATTAATTAAGGTGATAATAGTGTGAGAAATTAAAAAGAAAGGCTTATGTCTTAAAATTGAGGTAAGTGATTTTGAGGCTTTTAATTCAAATTAAATGTATAAATTGTTAGATTTAGGTGTGTAAAGTATATTTGTGATGTTATATTAAGCTAAGGAAGTATTTTGATGATGGTTTTCTTTGATAATGAATTCGGCCACCATAGGATTCTAAGGAGAAAGGTAATGTCTTAAAGATCTAAGGCCAAGAAAGGAAGGTTTAAGGAGTGAAAAAAAGCTTTTGAGGTAAGTGGATACAAATATCCCATAATTTCCATTGATTTAGGTGTGATTTGTGGTTATATTTAATATGTATATATGTGATTAATGCATGAACAATTGAATTAATTATTATAAAGAATTTTAGAAGAATGAAAAATGATATTTTGAAAGATTTAAATAAGAAAGAAAACAAAAATCAAATGAGAATTTCTTTATGACCGAATTTTGCTTTGAAGATAATCAATGTTTATTTTTGTGTATTTTGATGAAATTAAGCCATATATTGACCATAGAAATGAAATAACATGTCCATGATTTTTTGTAGAATTTATGGAAATTATTTGAGTATTTTTTAGAATAAAATTATATTATTTAATGGATGAATTTGTTGAATTATTGAGAAATAATTCATTAAATATTTAAAAAATGGTAAATTATGGTGAAACAATTCACAAACTGTGTAAAAGTATTGAAAAATTGATTGAAAAAATTATTGTAATAAATAAGTAATCGAAACTAGTAAAGAAATCTAAAAAGTAACATGAAAATTAAAATGATAAAGGATTTAAATGAACGAAACTGAAAGTTTAGAGAAACATTGGAATTTTGCAAAGTATTGAGAAAAAAGGATAAAATGATAATTAAATTATAATTCCATAAAGGATAATGAATGTCACTTTAGAAAATATAAATTCAAGGGTAAATTTGTAAATAAATGTGAATTAGAGATGTAAAATTGTAAAGCAGCAAAGTTTAAGGACCAAATAAAAAGTTTTCCTTGCTTAAAAGTTCAAGTGTGAAAAAAAAGAAATAATAATAAGAATATGTCAAAAGTGCAAAAAGAAAGTTAAAAGTGAAGTTTAAATTGAAAAGGACCTAATTGAAAAGAAATGAAAAGTTTAAGGATAAAATAATAATTTTCACAAATATTGAATTTAATGAGCAAAGTGATAAAGAAATAATAAGAAATGGTAAAATGGCAATTTAATGAACAATCATCCAAAAATGAACCTTTGTAAAGTAAAAGAACTAAAATGTAATTTCACATGAAAAGTTAAAGTAAGGACCAACCAGAAATTTTGTATGATAATAAATGAATGTGAAGCATAAATAAATCAATTAGTGGCAATTTTGTAATTAATGTGCAAAAAGGATGATTTTGCAATTAAATAAAAAATTAAGGATTAAATTTAAAAGTACACCAAAGTAGTGGTATTAATTGATATGGAATATATATCAACATTTTTGAAAATGAAATTGTTGAATTATGGTGAAATAATTCATAAATGGATAAAAATAATGAATTATAATGAGATCATTCATAAGATGTATAAAAGTGATAGAAAAGTCAATTGATAAGTAAATGAGAAGGTAAAAGTGTGTGAATGTGTTAAAAAGGTAAAAGTTAGTTGAAAAGAAGTAAATCATTCATGAAATGGATGAGAATAATAAATATGTCAAATGCATAATGTACTGAAACTCAAAAGTATGTGAAAAAGCCAGATGTGTAAGAGCAATAAAAAATTGGACTAAAAAGAAAGACCTGTATGAATAGTATACCGAAATGACTGGAAAGCATTGTAGGATCAATCTACTAGGATGAAAAGAAAGAATTAACTTAATAGTATTCTGAAATGAAAAGAAAGATCTTAATGAACAATATAATGAAATGAAATGAAAAATCAAATTGAAATGTCAGAAATATGGACATGATTCTGAAATGAGTAAGAATGTGGCCCTTAGTAGTGGTCTAGCAGATTAATCTAGCTCAGGATATAATTAGCTAGCCATAGGGACACTTATACGACGGCGCAAGTCATGGTAAATTGCTTTGCTATGGTGGGATTGTAATGATCACCCATAGTATATGTTCTGATTGTTCTACTCATTTCTGATATGATTCGATGAGCATTGATTCTTTGGGATCATCTCCTACTGTACTATACTATTATGGGCTCGTGAATTCCACATCCCTTATATCCAATTTAAGGATTTATGTCAAAATTTTGCTAAGGGCATAATGGTAATAATGACATAAAAGTGTATAATGTGAAATATGAATGAAAATGTTAAATCAAGAACTGATCAATAATGTGTATACGAGATAATGAATTTAAAATGAAAGCAAGTAAACTGATAGCAATTCGTAAATAGAATGTAAAATGACAGACCTGGAAATAATTGAAAACTCTTTATGCAATTTGCCATAAGTGGTGTAATGACAATAATACAATAAATTACAGGTCAAATAAATAAATTAGTGTAAATAAATGATAAAAAAAAGTACCACTGTAATTTAACGAAAGTGCATGAACTAAATTGTAATTTAGCCAATAGAATGTTAATTGAGAAATAAAATTGTAATTGAGACCTACTATATAGTAAGATAAGGATCAAAAATGAAATTTTTATGCTTAAGTGAAAATAAAGGTTAAACTAAAATTGTTCATAACCCAAAACATATTAAAGAAGGAAGAAAAAAATAACCTTAAGAGCATATGTGACTGAAATAAAAAGATCATTTTTTTAAATAAGCAATTGAATAAGTGCTTAACTGTTTGGGAAAAATTAGCGTATTTCAAAGTGATCAAATAATTGTGTAAAGAATAAAAGACTGAAGATAAATTTCTAAAGGAAAATGGATAGTAAACAAACATATCGACAAAGAGCGAAGAGAAGTGATATTAAAATGTAAAATGATAAGACAACAATATACTAAAGGACAAAATTTTTAAATTGCATAATGAATAGTAAATGAACTGTATAAATAAGTTCAGTTATTAATATCAAAATGATTAATTGTAATTGAAAGTTAATATGAGAAATGACTAAAAGATAAGCATAGAGGAAAACAAAAATAATCGATGTATCCTACTGAATGATCCCAATAGTTTTACATGATTGACCGTATGTGTGCATGATTGTATATTACATATCAAAATGATAAAATGAATAGTTAATGTTAAAGAATGCTTAGGGAAGCATGCATGTGTGTGTGTGAATGATAATTCTTGTGGAAAGTTTAGGATGTGTATCCACCACTAGGCATCTCAATGCTCAGCATGTAGTTTGTTGACTGCATGCAGGTAAGAAAGATAAGAAGATTGTAAGTAATGCTCCAATACAGTTCAAGTTCAGAGATTAATTTAAGGATGTTTTGGCATGGCATGTATATATACACTATGGAAGGTATCAGATGTAATATGTACTTATGTTATATTTTATTTTAATATTGTTTACCAAATGGGTTCATTTCTTTATGTGATTGTACTTGTGATTTAAGAAAAAAACTTTTAGCAGACTGTTTAGCATTGTCTTTTTCGTGATTGTCTTTATTTTGTGACATCCGATCACTATACATTTAGTATAGTGGTATAAGGGTGTTACAATTTATTTGTATCAGAGCAAAGATTTTGATGATTACAAGATCAAAATTGGATTAAGTGATTGGTTTATATGTATATACATGTCATGAATAATTATAAGTGATTGAAAGAATTATAAGGACAAGAGTAGTGATAATACTCCATAAAGTGGTAAGGTAATAGATAAAGGGTTAATGCTATTGTTCGACTCATAGTTAATAGAAGATGAAGTGTGTTTCTTCGAAAACATTTATTACACGATTAAAGGATAAGTACCTGGAAAAGTTAGTCTATAGTAATGATTATAGCTATGGCGTATGAGTAAATTTTAAGGATGAAATTTGCTTAGTGAGGAAGAATTGTAATGGTCCAAATAATGGGTTAGTAGGAAATATTATTTTTTGATGGTGAACAATGACACCGTTATGAATAGTACCTTCAAGAGTTAAAAAATATTTTTTTGATCATTGGAAAGAGTGTTTCAGTAGGAGCGCAGGGTTCATATTTGGAATCAAAATGAGGTCATATGAGTCTCCAAAAGCTGAAAATAAGGAAATTTCATGATTTAAGTTCATGTAGTACCCGAATTGACTAAGGATTGACCGAAATTTTAAAAATAGCAAATGACCTCTAAAAGTCACTAGAATTAACAGATCTACATTAAATAAGATGTAGAATTATATGGTAATGGAAATTAATTATTTGATATTTTAAAAAATTGGATTATCGGACTTATAAAAATGAACCAGATAGGAAAGTAGTCTCTGATCGACTTAAAAATATTCGTGCAGCCTAACATATATATTTTGAGAATTAGAGAAGTATTTTTAAGAAGGTTTGAACACAAGAAGTAAGAGAAAAATAATAATTTTGGTTTAAATAGTAATTGGTTAACCGCGAATTTGATCAAGACTTTAAAAATAGCTAATGATCTTGAAAAATTGCAAAAGTTTTCAGTTATGCTCTAATTGGTATTTAGAATTTTCTTGTAGTGAAAAGTGATTTTATGGTAATATCAAAAAATTTCTAATCGGACAAATTTGAGTGAACTGAATCATAAATGGATTTTGATTGAGCCAAAAATTTTATGAAGGCTACATTATGTATTTTAACAATTATGGAATTAATTTTGGAAGAAATTGAGTTTTGAAAGTGGGAGAAATAAATTAAGGTTATTTAATGGGCTAATTAGTTGTTTTAGGCTAAATGGGGTTGGCCCATTTGGCTAGCCCATTAAGAGGGGCTCTATAAAGGCTAAAAAATCTACTCCTCATTAGAATTTTCTCCTCTCTTCTTCCACTCTCCATGGCCGAATGGTGTTCTTCACCATTTTCTCTTGCTTTTTTCATTTCTCTCTTAATTTGTCCTTAAATCCAACCTTCAAAAGTAAATTATAACCTCTCTTTTTAGTGATGATGGTTTCAAAAGATCAATTAAGGTGATAAAAGTGTGAGAAATCAAGAAGAAAAGCATATGTCTTAAAATTGAGGTAAGTGATTTTGAGGCTTTTAATTCAAATTAAAGGTATAGGTTAATGGATTTAGGTGTGTAAAGTATATTTGTGATGTTATATAGAGCTAAAGAAGTATTTTAATGATGGTTTTCTTTGATAATGAATCCGGCCACCTTAGGATTCTAAGGAGAAATGTGATGTCCTAAGGATCTAAGATAAAGAAAGAAGGTTTAAGGAGTGAAAATAAGCTTTTGAGGTAAGTGCATATAAATATCCCTTAATTTTTATTGATTTGGGTGTGATTTGTGGTTATGTTTAATATGCATATATGTGATTAATGCATGAACAATTGAATTAATTGTTATAAAAATGTTTAGAAGAATGAAAAGTGTTTTTTTGAATGACTTAAGTAAAAAAGAAAACCAAAATCAAGTGAGAAATTCATTATGGCTGAATTTAGCTTTAAAGAGAATCAATGTTTATTTTATGCCTTTTAATGAAATTAAGCCATAAATTGACCATAAAAATGAAATAACATGTCCATGAATTTTTGTAAAATTTATGAAAATTATTTGAGTATTTTTTTAGAAGAAAATTAGACAATATAATAGTTAAATTTGTTGAATTATTAAAAAATAATTCATTAAATAAGTGAAAATGGTGAATTATGGTGAAACAATTCACAAACTGTGAAAAAGTATTGAAAAAATTAACTGACATAAATACTATAATAAATAAATAATTGAAACTAGTAAAGAAATCTGAAAAGTAACATGGAAATTAAAAATTATGAAGGATTTAAATGAAAGAAAAATTGAAATGTTGCAAAGTATTGAGGAAAAAAGATAAAATGGTAATTTAACTATTCTAGAAATTAAATTGTAATTCCATAAAAGGATACTGAATAAAAAATATAAGATATAAATCCAACGGTAAATTTATGAATAAATGTGAATTAGAGTTGTAAAATTATAAAGCAGCAAGGTTTAGGGATCAAACAGAAATTTTCCTTTAGATAAAAGTTAAAGTGTGAAAAAAGAAAGAAATAAGGATAAGAATAAGTCAAAAGTGAAAAAAGAAAGTTTAAAGTAAAAAATGAACTAATTAAAAAGAAATAAAAAGTTTAGGGGTAAAATAGTAATTTCCCTAAATACTGAATTTAATGGGAAAAAGTGATAAAGAAATAATAAGAAAGGGTAAAATGGTAATTTAATGAACAACCGTCCAAAAATGAGCTTTTATAAAGTAAAATGACTAAAATATAATTTTACATGAAAAGGTAAAGTAAGGACCAAACGAAAGTTTTCTATGCCAATAAATGAATGTGATGCGAAAATAAATAAATTAATGCCAATTTTGTGATTAATGTGCAAAAAGGACGATTTTGCAATTAAATGAAAAATTAAGGATTAAATTGAAAAGTACACAAAAGTAGTGGTATTATTTGATATGAAATATGTATAAACATTTTTGAAAACGAAATTATTGAATTATGGTAAAATAATTCATTAATGGGTAAAAATAATGAATTATAATGAGACAATTCATAAGATGAATAAAAGTGACAGAAAAGTCAATTGATAAGTAAATGAAAAGGTAAAAGTATGTGAAAGTATTAAAAAGGTAAAAGTGAGTTCCAGAAAAGTAAATCATTCATGAAATGGATGAGAATGATCAAAATATCAAATGAATAATGTAATGAAACTCAAAAGTAAGTGAAAAAGGCCAGATGTGTAGGAGCAATAAAAAACTGGACTGAAAAGAAAGAACTTTATGAATAGTATACAAAAATGACTGGAAAACATTGTATGATCAGCCTATTGAAATGAAAAGAAAGAATTGACTGAATAGTATTATGTTATGAAAAGAAATATCTTAATGAACAATGTACTGAAATGAAATGAAAATGCAAATTGAAACGTCAGAAATATGGAAATGATTCTAAAATGAGTAAGAATGTTACCCTTAGTAGTGGTCTGATGGCTTAATCTAGCACAAGATATAATTGGCTAGACATAGGGACACTTATACCACAGTGTAAGTCATGGTGACTTGTTGTGTAATGGTGGGATTATAATGATCACCTATAGTATCTGGTTTGACTGTTCTAATCTGATCTAAGAAGGATTAATTCTTTTGGATCATCACCTACTATACTATACTATTGTGGGCCCATGGGATCCACGTCCTGTATATCCGATCTAAGGATTTCTACCGAAAATACTTTAGGGGCATAATGGTAATAATGACATGAAAGTGCATAATGTGAAATATGAATGAAAATGTTAAAACAATAACTATTTAATCATGTGTATGCGAGATAATAAATTTAAAATGAAAGCAAGTAAATTGATAGCAAATCATAAATAGAATGTAAAATCGCAATCCTAGAAACAATTGAAAAATCTGTATGCAATTTGCCATAAGTGGTGCAATGATAATAATACGATAAGTTACAAGTCAAATAAACAAATTTGTGTAGATAAATGATAAAAGAAAGTACCACTGTAATTTAATAAAAGTCCAGGGACTAAATTATAATTTAGCCAATAAAATGTTAATTGATAAATGAAATTATAATTGAGCCCTATTATATAGTAAGATAGGGATCAAAAATGAAATTTTTACTCTTAAGTGAACATAAAGGTTAAACTGAAATTGTTCATGCCACAACACGTATTAAAGATGGAAGAAAAAAAATTAACCTTAAGAGCATATGTGACTGAAATAAAAAGATCCTTTTTTAAATAAGCAATTGAATAAGTGCTTAACTGTCTGGGAAAAATGAACATATTTTCGAATGATCAAAGAATTGTGTAACAAATAAAAGAATAAAGATAAATTTATAAATAAAAATGGATAGTAAACAAACATATATGTAAAAAGCAAAGAGAAATGATATTAAAATGTAAAATGATAAGACAATAGTATACTAAGAACCAAAATTTGTAAATTTCATAATGAACAGTAAATGAATTGTATAAAAAAGCTCAATTATTAATATCAAAATGATTAATTATAATTAAAATTTAATATGAGAAATGACTGAAAGATAAGCATAAGGGAAAACAAAAATAACTGATGTATCCTACTATATGATCACAATAGTTTTACATGAATGACTGCGATTGCATGATACACATCAAAATTTTAAAATGAACAGTTAATGTTAAAGAATGCTCAGTGACACATGCACATGTGTATGTATGTATGTATGCATGCATGTATGTGTATGTGCATGTGTGAATGGTAATTCTTGTGGAAATTTTGGAATATGTATCCACCAATGGGTATCTTGATGCTCAGTGCATAGTTTGTTGATTGCGTAGAGGTAAGAAAGATAAGAAGATAGTAACCAATGCTGCAATGCGGATCAAGTTCAGAGATGAATTTAAGGAGGTTTTGGCATGACATGTACATATGTGTATATGGAAGGTATTAGATGTAATATGTATTTATGCTATATTTTATTTTAATATTGTTTACCTGATGGGTTTATTAGTTTTGCGATTGTACTTGTAATTTAAGAAAAATAAATTTTAGCAGACTGTTTAGCATTATCTTTTTCATGATTGTCTTTTTGCTGTGATATTTGATTACAGTACATTCGGTATAGTGGTATAAGGATGTTACACAATAACAGAAGGCTATCTATCATCGAACCACAAACAAGATAGGTGTAAACACTAGGTCTTTTCTTTCTTTTACTATCTTTCTTTTTCTTTATTATTATTATTATTATTATTATTATTATTATTGTTGTTGTTGTTGTTGTTGTTGTTGTTGTTGCTGATGTTGTAATCATTATTTTTATTATTGTTCATTTATATTTGTTATTATTAATATTATCATTAATATTGTTATTGTTGCATTATTACTATTATTGATATATGGTATTATCATTATTAGCATTATTTTAACATCGTATATATTTATTATATTTAGTTTATTATATATTTATCACATGTTTAATTATTGTATTTATTTAAATGGTTTATCATGCACATGCTTTTGAATGTTGCATGAATTTCAGAATGTGTTATGCATTTTATATATTTTTGTGTATTTTATCCCTATTATATTATATTAATTAATTATCTAATTTATTTAAATCGACTAAATATTATAATTTACTATTTATCTACTTATTTCATTCAATTATTATTTATTGTGCTTATCTATTTTTTAGCATACGCATTTTAATGCATGTTGTATGAATTCTAGATGCATCATGCATTCTACCTATTTTTATTGTTTTATTATTTGAGATTAATTGTTTATTTAAACCATTCGGTTTGGTTAATTATTTATCATTTATTATTTAATTTAATTTATTATTAACCAATATTCTTTTCCTACTCTATGTTAATATGTATTGACACATTTTGAGTTGGGATGGAGGATAAGATGGAACATATTATCTTAGGGTTTATTTCCTAATTTATTGTTATTTGGGCCTGTATTTAATTATTTTCCTTTGTTTCTTGCAAAGTATGTAATAATAAAACCTTTTTACATGCTTAAATTAAAAGCATATTTATAAAACTTTTTCTACTTAATTAATTAGGTTTTTTCTAACAAACTCGGACTAATGTCCACTATTTTATCCCAAAAACCACACAAAAGAACTTTTATAAATATGCAAAAAGGAACCAATTTTCTTAATTCAATGAATAGCCCAATTTATATATGTAATTTTACTTGCATTATTATTCTTTTATTATTTTTATTGTCAATAACATATTAATAAATGATCTTTTCAAGCGGTAAGCTAAAAACTCACCAAATGATCTTATACAAGTTTGAGTGGGGTGTTTCTATAATAAAAAAGACTAATGTCTCGATTTTCATCCATAAAATAGCATGTAAAATTAAGGATTTTTCTTTATCAATGCAAAAGATTTTCTATTTAAATTTAATTAACATAATTCTTTTTTCAAAAACTGTAAAGGCTTAATGCTCTATTTTTTTAATAAAAAATACACCCAAATCTCTTTTTTTTTTTGTAAATATGCATATGAGTACCAATTTTCTCATCTAAATAAACTCAAATAATTCTCTAATTTATGTATGATTTTATCTTTAAATTTGTTCTTATATTCTATAATGCTTTTCATGTCATGCTTTTATAGCTTTCCAATGTATTTGAGTGCACCTTACATTTCTAGTATAATATCTCATACGAGAAAAGAGATAAAATAAATTAATCATTAAAACTCATTTATGTAATGCTAACCAAGGGTATAAATAAGAGTGAGGCCCCAAACTATCTTTGATTTTGGCCTTATAAGGTTAAAACTCATTTTCCAATATTTTATTGGGTGGCGACTCCATGATACGTACCTTCTAGTGCCCATTAGATGCCCCCGCAAGTTAATCACTAACAATGTCGTAAGGATACCTTAAGACACTATCTCATGCTATTTTAAGGCTCGAGCCATGGCATGTAGGGTTGAATCCCTACCCATTGTGAAATGAACAATCCTCATGTGTTTAATGAACCTTCATCAAGTCTCGAACCTTAAAAGCTAACTTTTAAGAGCAAATCAAATGCATTTAGCGGCATGCATCAAACTGGGGACTCGTAATATTTTGCTTTAAAGTACCTTTGGTTAATTTGATATAAAAAAGTTTTGAGATTATAAAATCTTATCTTTTTTAAAATAAATTGTAATGCATTCATTCTAGGGCCTTAGAAGTAAGTTAGGCATCCATCATTTAGCCTTGGTGTAATCCCAAAGCATGACCTTACATTTACTCCATGTAGGAAAGTGTTAGAAAGGACCACCAGTCCAAGCCTCTTACCTTTTAGCATATCAAATAGTGATCCGATCAATCATCATGCTTGTAATGAGGTAGACCCATTGGCAGGGACCATGCTTAGGTAGCCCTAAAGTTGTATCCCCTGACTAAAAGCCTATGTAATGGCACAAACACTTCCACTAAGAGGCATGCACCATAATATATTACTTGTGATGTAGGCTTTTATATGTTGAATAAATCTTAAAAAATTTAGATGTCATCTTATCAAAGGCTTTTATGCCCCTGCAGGCACATTTTAGTTTATTTAGATTATTTAAATATATAATGGCCAAAATCCATTCACATAAGCTTTCAATATAGAGAGGTTATACTATCAATTTTTCACCTTTCATGATACACATTCATTGGGTTCCTATTAATGCATGAGCTAATCCTACCTAGGAAAGATATCGCACGACCTCCTGTGTGGGAGTAGTAAGGTTAGGTGCATTTTCCTTTGTTTTGCTTATGTTAATCTATGATGTATACATGTGTATGAATTTTTATAAAATATGCATGTTTTATGTGCATGAATTTTGAATGTATGTACATCTCATTTTGTGTGCAAATAAAATAATAATATAATAATATGAAACATATGTATTCTATAAAAATGTGTATGTTTCTTTTTATGTGCATGAAAATGCACATTCTGCATTAGTTTTTATTAGCTTGTGCATCCTACTTTTTGTGTAAAATTTTTTCCATAAATCACATATGTGCTTTGCTTATGCATCATGCATATGTAATACACCATATGTATACCTAGCATGTTTATGTATAATGTGTATCTCATTTATAATTTTAATATCTTCTTCCTATTTTGGCCATATCAGAGTCACCTAAGTGGTTTAAAGGTCCCAACAGTTGCTTTGTTAAAGAGCTTCATCTAAGATAGTTGGAAGTATAATCGGAATCAAAGATAGATTTGAGGTTTGGTTTATATTTTTGAATCAACTTTAGAAACTATAAATATGGTAGATCTATAACAGATTAGAGCTCTTGATAATTAAGAGTTGGATATAAGAATTAATGAGATCAAAAGAAGGATGAGAGTCATGATGACTAAGATGACGTTCGCTTTAGTATGGCCTGCTAGACAACATTCTTTAGCATATGCCATTGCATATAGAGCACCAACCACATCCAACACCCTATAGATACTAGATTTAGAAAAGTTGTAATGCTATGTGACCATCCATGTTTATGTTTAACTCAAGCTTCCTAAAATGGTATATGCCTTAAGATGTATATTGCATGTAGATATCTGGCTATCACCTACTCAGTTCCAATGACAGGAGTCATGGGATGTAAATATTATCAATGATCTTAGGGCACCATCCAAAAAGGAAGAGCTAGAGATGTTAAAATACTTTTTTTATCTGTACCTACAAAAAGGAGAGATGTAATAGAAGCCATCTTTCAATAATGTAAAATGTGTCTCTAAAATATGTATATGTTTCTCTAACCATGTTAATAATATGATTTTTTCTTATGTATGCAATGTTTTATTTTATTACACATATAATGATAATCATAGCTCATTTCTAAAACATTGATTCAATAAAGGCAAATCTTTATTTAATCTCAGACATAATGACATTTTGAGTGCATCCATTATAACTCTTGAAGTGAGTCTTAAGAGGAAGGAATAATAATGAAATTGGTCGAACCTTTTAAACCAGCAATGGCACCCCAAAAAATGACAAGAACATTGCAACATGTCATTCCTATCCTTCCTAATAGCAAACTTCAATAGAAAGCCCAACTCACCAAAGTAAGCAAGCCTGAACATCAAGCCCAACTTACCTAAATTGATCCATTTGAAATTCTGAGAAAACCTATAAGGGTCGGTAATAATAAGAGTCAGATGGTTATATGATGCATGAATATAGGAATGCATCCATAAGTTAGGCACAAACATATGGTTAAGTAGTCAAGAGAAACCTATGGCATATATAGGGATAAATGTTAAAGGGGGATTAGTTTGGAGGCCATAATGGCAGCACTATGAATCAATAAATATGACACTTTTCTAAGTACTTAGGGGCATCAGATGGTATGTACAAGGGACAGATTAACTTTGGCTAGAATGAGATGGACTATTTCACCTTAAAATAATAAGAGAACTCAAATAGAAGGAAAAGGAAAAAAAAACTAATGGAGATAATCGAAATAAGCTAGCCTAAAAATTAGATGTTCTGAGGAAGATATGTATGGTCCATTAGCCATCTCAAATCCGAGATGAAAGCCCCTAACAATCTATGGTTTAGGCCCTACATTTCAAGTATACATTATTGCATTTCTACATGCATTCTTGCATTTATAAATTTCATGCATACATTCATTTCTGCATGTATTCTTGCATTTTTGCATGCATTCTTGCATTTCTATGTGCCTTCTTTTTAATGCAAGTGTTCTAATGCACATAACTTCTTACATTTGTTTGCACACACATATTCCCCTTCGCACACATTTTGTAAATTCTTCATACACAATTTTCTACATATGTTGGCATGTATAATCCTTTTGTACATACTCTACACATAATTCATTGCATGTGTCTCACATATGTAATTTCTTATGTGCATTGTTTGTATAACTTTATACATTTTTCTTCACACATAATTCCTTATGCATACAATCTTTTATATATATCATTATACATGATCTTGCAAGTAAAAGGAGAGTAAGCTCTACTATCTTTGCCTCAATAGTTCGTTTGGGCCTCTATGTGCAATAACTTGGAGAATCAAGGATCATGCCTCCCTAATGCGATTAAGATAATCGCTATAATGTTGTAACATATTATAATTTAGCAAGTTCTTCAAGAATTCATTTCTTTTCTATGAATGCCTACCTAAATTCTGTGGGTATGGATAATGGGTGTTGTGGATACCTGTAAGTATCAATCATATAAATACCTGAGGGTATGAATCATGTGGATACTTGAATGTATCAAATGTGTGGGCACAAATGGGGTCAAGAATATGGTCCCAAATAGGGATAAACTATGGATCCAAATGGGTTCACGACTATAGCAACTATATCTATACCCTATAGGCATGCCTATCTATCTACAACCAAGCTATAATGCTAGCATTAAATCAATTTTCATATAACTTCTTTCATTATGTGCACTTCATCATATTGCATAATTACACATGCAAATATTCAAAATAATTATAATAGTGTAATTTAACTATCATTGTATAACCATAATTATAGTTGTATAACTATCATTGTATAACTTTACGTATGTAAACATACATATACAATATGCTTTAACATTATTCATATATGTCAATATATTTTTCACATATTTAATATCATAAATTAACTTTATTTGTATGTTTAGAATGCTCTAATAATATTTAAGAAGGTTTAGACAAACTTTGATAACAATTTGGAAACTAAAAATTAAGTTTAGGAGGAAATAGGGGGGTCCATATGGCCAATGATTTGTTGTGACCATAAGATAGGTGTAAATTTGGTTTTGGATTGGTATGTGGTAGTTACCTATTTGGTGCTGACCATGAGGTCAATTCTACCCTACAAATCCTAAAGGTAGATTTGCATGTTCAATTGTATGCTCTTTTAAACCTAATAAACAACATTTTCAAACCAAGTCGCCTTCTACAAAGTTGTTCCCTTGTATCTCTAATTTCTAAAACAATAAAAATCACTCCATTTAAGCATGTGAATCTTTGGATATTAATCAAACAACATAAACCGATCTTAATGGCATGGCAATAAACATAGTTAGAGTTCATGCTCAATTTTTATCACCTTACAAATGGATTATTATTTTAACATCTTCATGTGAAATATTTATCTATGAGTCTAGTTTCTATTCCAACTAGAATTACTCAATTTGGATACCTGTAACTCGAGTTATAATCTAAAAAGTTTAGATTGGTTAGATGACTCCTAAGACATATTTTTATGATTTCAAGAACAACTTTCCAATATCGGTTCTCAATCATTTTTGAGCTTAATTTCAAAAATAATACCTCATTCCAGCATCTAAATGCTCATTCCCCTTGTCACATGCATAACCATGCACATTTAAAGTCATGAAAATTTCCCATACCTCTTTACTAGTATACACCTCTTCAAGCTCTTCCTTCTTCCTTTTCTTTACCTTTGTTGGTTTGCCCTTCTACATAGAATAAATTCACATGTTTTCATAATATAAAAGATTCTATATAATTGATTATCAAATTATAGAAAAATAAAGAAGAAGAGAAGAGGGAGTTGTTACCCTAAAATGATAACCTCAAAATTCTCTCTTCTCTCAATAATAGGGTTAAGCTTTTTGGGGATTATTTAGGAGTTAAATGGGAGAAATATGGTTGCCTTCAGCTCTTTGAAGTGTTTAAAAAACCATTCCCTTAAAATCTTTAAGTTTTCTTTATTTTTCAAGAAAAATCTAGGGAGGATTAGTGTCTTGCTCAAATTGGCTCACATATTAACTTCCCAAAAGTTGCACTTAACTTCCTTCTTTCCCCTAATTTCATGCTTCTTCCCCTAAAATTTCTCTTTTCCTTTTCAATTGACTCTTTTGATTGGCATATTTCCCATAATTAATCACATGCATAGCTTAATTTAAAATTACCACTTCACCCCTCCTCTTTTTCAATAATTACCTCTATGGCCCAACTTGCAATTCACTAACTATACACACATATAGTGATCATATTATCATTTAAGTGCATGCGTACGAATATGCATGAACACACACACACACACACACACACACACACACACATATATATATATATATATTCTCTAAAGGCCTAAATAGGGTCCTCATAAAGCTTACGTGGATTGCTTCATCACCAAACCTTCATAGTCAAGGATTCAGCCACCTCAAGTACATGTCTTTATCTTTTACTCTAAATTTTTGCTAACCTACGCACAAGTGCACTAGTCTCCCCCAGAGGCAGCTCTTAAAGAGGGTTTCCTAATGCGAAAAGTGTTTCTCATAAATAGAAAAGTAATGAAAGTGTTAGGCTTTTTTAGGGATTTTATGGTTTTAAAATATTTTTGAACTATCCTACAAATTTAAAATGTTTAAAAATCCTTTTTGGATGTCCTTTGCACTATAGGAAAAAGACTCGTTAAAGACCATTATTTAAGGACCAGTCAATTTTATGGTTCTCAAAAATATACTAATAAGGATCTAATTTTTACATGGTCATCTTTTTTCAATTTAGTCTATATTATTTGTGACGGAATAAAATTCCATCCTAAATACAAATGATTTTCAATCCCTAAAATAGATAGATTAGGCAAGATAAAAGTGCACTACACTTGAAAAAATGAAAAAATTGAAACCTAAACCAAATTTAACAAATTCTCAGTTTCTTTCACAAAACCCTTTAAGATAGGTTTTGGACTCCATACCTGTGCTCTTTTGTAACATAGATCTTCATCGATGGATGCCTTCTTCCTTGTTCCACCTCAACAACTCCAATACGGCTTATTCAGGTAAAGGGTAAAAATGCACCAATTTTTTTCGAACTAGTATCTCTCTGTTTCCCCTAATTTATTTTTACTTTCTTCTCTTTTTATTGGTTTTATATTTTCCATTTGGTTATTTTGAATTTTGAAAGAGCTTTCTATTTTGTGGGTTTTCTTTTTTCTTTGCTATTGTGAGAATTGAATTTGGTTGACTCTTGTTAACTAAAAAAAATCTATCTTTGAGAGCCAGCCATTAAAAAAAAAGGAGAGAGAGATCCGAGATCACTATTTTTGGCCATATCTACCTTATTTCTTCCCTTCCATCCCTACTTCAAGTCCTAAATTTCATTAGGAGTTATCAAGAAAAAGATTAGAGAATATTAGTTTAAGAAGTAAACTAGACAAAGGTGTAAGTAAGGTAAAATTTTATTGATTCTGTTTTCTCAATTCTATAAATCTATATATTACGAACTAGAGATGATTTTCGGTATTAATTGAATGGAATTTTTGTGTTCAACTAGAGGTTAAGCAAAAAAAATTAAAATAAGGGAGTATAAGCAATTCTTGAAGCTGGCCGTCATCTTTTCTAGAGGTATGTGAAAAATTAAACTTAAATTTAATTAAAGTATTAAGCTGCTAGATTTTCCATTGTAATGTTGTTGGACTGGGATTAATTGGGGATATACTAGATATGTACAAACTAAAGGAACTACTATATAATTCTATTTTTAATTTATCCAATCCTGTTGATGTCAAGTTTATCCCCTCTATTATGGTTTATGCATTATGTTGTTCTTACCTTCACTCCTAAAAATTATTTTGATGTTACTGAAACTATGTAAATTTATTATTAAGTGCTCAATTGATTATATGTGTGACACCCTATGTTCATTCATAATTTCGTACGTCATGAAATATCATTGATGACTTCACATTGTTACTTAATGTGATTATCCTTTTTATATTGTTGGCTATTAGCTTAATTTAAAATTTTATTCTTAAATTCATTTTAGTGTCGTAAAGTTACTATTCATTTGGTAAAAATTTCAGTAGCATAATGGCTTATAAATCAAGCTACCCAAACTTGAGTTTGCAAAATTACACTCCTAAAAAGTAACCTCCACCTCCAATACTCCTGTCAAAATCATAGCACTTCTAATATGAGTCGCAAACCATCATCACAATGCAATCACATAATCGCCATCCACACAACTACCATAACATACTATTAACTAGCATTCGTTACACAATATAATACATGCCAATTATCAAAAGCCTAATACACATCATATCTAAATTCTAAATCCATAAAAGTGATACATGCACATGCCACTTCGCTTCTCCTTCATTAAGTCTTCAATTACCTATCCCTCCTCCCAATCAAACAAACCACATGTTAAGCAATATTTTTGTCTAGTGGTGGATACAACTATAAAATATTTCATCTAATAAAACTAAGTTAAGTAAATTACCAGTTTACCCCTAGTTGTCACTTTTAGTTAATTAATCTAAAATTTATTCTCTTAATACCTTAAATTACCATTTAATCCTTCCCTTACTTACTTTTCTAATTTAATATCACATAATTCCTACTTAAATGCAAAATTACCATTAGATCTCTAACTTTCTTTTCATCATATTGTACTTTGTTTAACCTCAATTTTGATCCGTTTTGCTTCCTTTAACTGTTATTCCATCTTAAGTGCAAAATTTATATTTTAATCCTTATACTTACTCATGAAGTGGTAAATTACACCTTTGTCCCTGAAATTTTTTACTAATTATGATTTCGCCCTTCTTTACTTATTTGACTATTTTAAACTCTTTAATCACATTTTCAATGTAATTTTACAATTTTCTCCCAATTTATCACATAATTACATTTTTACACTTTTCTAAACTATTAATCATATTTCTCACTTTATTTACTATTTAATCACATTTATGATATCTTTTATACGTAATTTACCATTTAGTCCTTGCTTTCTTGCATATTTACGATTTAATACCTAATAGTGCTTAGTGAAAATCCTCAAAACCCACTGTATGGGGTAAGGATTTCAATGATAATAAACGGACTAGAGAGGTCACTTAAGGTGACCTAACTACTCTAGAATATATTGAGGGATCACTTGGGGTGATCAGCTCCTCAATTGTAAATCTAATGTTTTCTGAGGGATCACTTGGGGGGTGATTAGCTCCTCAATTGTAAATTTGATGCTATTAAGGGATCATTTGGGATGATCAAGTCCTCAATTGTGAACCTAATATGAGTTTAGGGATCACTTAGGGTGATCAACTCCTCAACTATGAACCTAATGTGAGTTGAGGGATCACTTAGGGTGATCAATTTCTCAACTATGAATCTAATCTTGAATTCTAATCAATCATATTGGGTTTAGTCATCATCATATCAGATATATCATAAATTATCAAACTATCACATAGTGTACTTAGGGTCACCATTCGGCCTCATCATGCTCCACTTTATTTTCACTATTTTCATCATGCTCCAATTTACTTTCACTATTTTCATCAACAATTATTATTTCTTCAAAAATATTTCTTCATTTTATCATATCATCTTAAATTATTTCACAATTCTAACTAAATTTTGGTAGTTACATAATTGAAATTTAGGAAAAATTCAAAGAAATTAAATGAAACTAAGCGTAAGATAGCACCATCTAACCTTAAAATGGCTTGAAATCACCTATTCTTCCTTTTTTTTTACCTTTTTCCCTTTTATTCTTGTTCTCACTACGTGTTCCTGCTTTAAACCGAATTAGGAGGAAGGTAAACAATAAGCTTATATCATGAATTTTAACACATAAATAGTATTAAATAACTATACTAATGAAGCGTTACAAGACTATACCAAAATCCCCAATTAATTCCAACAAAAACTCAAGAATTTACCTTATTAGGGCAAATTCCTCTCACTAAAATTCCCACTTTCCAAGATTTTTCTTGTTTTAATTAAATTTTGATGATGAAGAGGAGGTTCTCGAGTGTACGTAGATAAAATTTAGGCTTAAGATTTGGTAGAAATTAAAAGAAGTGGGAAAATGGTGGAAAGGAGCATATGAGTGGAATTTCGATTTGGACAAAAAAATGAAAAAAGATAGATTTTTGGGTAGAAATTTAAGAATAGATTTTTGGGTAGAAATGTAGAGAATTCTAGACCTTTCTAGGCCACCCTTAAGTCCACCCAACAAAGGGTCAAGATTTTTCCATTTACTGTTTCATCTAATGGCTTATTTTTAAACCACTTGTCATCACCATAATCTCTACACTCATTCAAGCCTAATATCTAATTTCAGTTTATTTTGGCCCAATTACTTATGACATTTATGCCCATAGAATAATTAAATATGACATTTAAGCCCCTAAATTAAATTAACCTTCATTTTCACCCTTTTTCAAAAAATTGATATTTCCCTTATATAATGCTCTAAAATTTTTCTCTACAAGCAAAAACATATACAGAATGGTGTATCTAAAATTTCAAGTCATTCTGATATCATTTTAGTATAATTTTAGCTTTAGAGGCAAAATTAGCCAGTCTAAACCTTGAAATTCAGAAACTGTTAGAAAAAAAAATTTCACTTGCAATAGCTCATTTATGGTATTTCTAATATGTCTATGAAAAAAAAATTAGAGGTCTATAGAATATTTTAGAGGCCAATCAAACTTATGGTCCACCGTAATACAGTACCATGGAAATTCTTCATTGTGTGTTCTGAGGATCTATTTAAGCTTAATTTCTCCTTAAATTGTACAAATTGACCCTATTTAACACCTATTTTCTCATTTAATGGTTAAGTATAACTTTCCGTCAAGTCATCCATCCTAGTACTATCCTAAGCTAGGCACATTTAACACTTAAGAACTTATAAATTTTACTTTACTATACTACTATAATCACACCAAAAACTATCCCAGGATTAATGTTCATGCTCTACAATGTACTATACATGTTAGATGAAATTATATGGCATTTTAATTCTCCCCCACTAATAAAAATTTCATCCTCGAAATTTATCGGGAGTATAAATCTAGGGATATTGTTATTTTTTGACCTCTTCTAGTATTATTGCATATGTTTGTCGATAGTCCACTTAATAATGTTCCTTTGATCCACACTTCCAGTAAGCTCCTATTACTCTCCAACATTTTCCTAGATGTTGGCATCTACAGTGATCACTTTTAGGAATATCATATATTTTAGTACCTTGAGGTGTACCTACAATAGGTACTATTGGTGGATTCATTTGAGCTATAGATTTTTGACTTTGAATCATTATAATTGAAGGAGCTTGAGATGGAGCAATAAAACCTTTAACCTTTTTGCTAGACTCACTAGAAGGATCAATCAGTGGAGGTTTTCCTTCTATTGAATTTAGCCTATTTACTTGCTTCTTCAGCTTGCGTTATTTCAATTCATGTAGCTGCCTCAACTGGGGCTCTCATATTAGTCTACTCATATGCTACTAATGTTGTCTTGATTCTATTGTTAAGCCCTCATTCAAACAACTAATAGAATTTTGCTTTAGTTATATTATAATCTATCATATACACATTAAGTCTTTCAAATTCTCTTTTATATTCCTATACTACTCTGTTGCCTTATCGCAGTTGCCAAAATGCATCTTCTATAGCCCACCGATATCCTTTTCCTATATATTTATCCCTAAATTGTTGAAGAAAAAAAGGCCATGTCAATTGTTCTACTATAGTGGATCATCTTATAGTCGCCCACCATGTGTATGTAAGGCCTTGGAATAAGGTGACTGCACCCTTTAACATCTCCTCATGTTGACTATGGGTAATCTCAAAAAGAATTTTGATCTTATTCAGCCACTCTTCAGCTTTTGTGGCAGTTAATTGATTTCTTCCACAAAAATCTTCTGCCCCTAATCTTTTTAACTATTCTAAGATAGGTTTTCTAGGTGGTGGTAGTGATGGCAAATACTGAAGCTATGGTTATAGGGCTTGTATCCTCTGGTATAATAACTCTGCTACCAACTGCATAAAATCTGGTGGCACAGCTGGTATAAATGCCTATGTAATTGGTGGTGGTGTATGTTGACTAAGCTAATCAATAGCATTATTGCCTTCTAAATGGCTGGTGCCCCACTCTTCCTTGCCATTTTTATTGCTCTTCTTAAACTCAAAGCCATATCTACTACTGAAAACATATAATGGGATAGATAAAGATCAATCTCAAATGCCTTTTTTCTTACATGGCATGTACACGTACTAGTGTAATCATTCATTCATGCTTATTTAGGAATCCAATGATGTAAATAGATCGAAGGGACAACTTGACATGATCCTATTGCACCAAAATGAGTAGAGGGAACACTTGATGTGATTCAATTGCTCCGCAATGTGTGTGTATGAAATGTATTTATAAGGTAAATACTTGATGTAGCCAACACCTCAATAATCAGTCTAGTCTCATAGTACTATCGTGGTATATATTTTTCTATGTAGTCACTCTGATCTTAGGACCATTTAAACCCACTTTGATGCTACAAAATGTGACACCTTATGTTCATTCATAATTTCATACGTCATGAAACATCATTGATGACTTCACATTGTTACTTAACTTGATTATCCTTTCTATGTTGTTGGCTATTAGCTTAATTTAACTTTTTATTCCAAAATTCGTTTTAGTGTTGTAAAGTTACTATTCATTTGGTAAAAATTTTGGCAGCATAATAGCTTATAAATCATGCTACCCAAACCTATGAGTTTACAAAATAACACTCTGATAAGGCAACCTCCACATCCAATACTCCAAGCAAAATCATAGTACTTTTAATATTAGTCATGAACCATCATCATAATACAATCATAATCGTCATCCACACAACTACCATTACATACTATTAACTAGCACTCGTTACACAATATAATACATGCCAATTATCAAAAGCCTAATACATATGATATCTAAATTCCACATCTATAAAAAGTGATACATATACATGCCACTTAGTTTTCCCTCCATTGAGTCTTCAGTTACCTATCGCTGCGCATAATCAAACAATCCATATGCTAAGCTACATTGTTGCCTAATGGTGGATATAACTACACAAAATTTCATCTAATAAAACTGCTTTAAATAAATTACCATTTTACCCCAAGTTGTCACTTTTAGTTAATTAATCTAAAATTTATTCTCTTAATATCTTAAATTACCATTTAATCGTTCCCTTTTATTTTTCTCATTTAATATCACATAATTCTGACTTAAATGGAAAATTGCCATTAGATCCATAAACTTTTTTTAATCATATTTTACATTGTTTAATCCTGATTTTGATCTATTTTGCTTCATTTGACTTTTATTCCATCTTAAGTGTAAAATTAACATTTTTGTCCTTATAATTACCCATAAAGTGGAAAATAACAACATGGTCCTTGAAATTTTTCATTAATTATGATTTTGGCCTTCTTTACTTATTTGACTATTTTAAGCTTTTTAATCACATTTTCAATGCAATTTTATAATTTTATCCCAATTTATTGTGTAATTACATTTTGACCCTTTTCTAAACTGTTAACCACATTTCTCACTTTTTTATTATTTATTCACATTTATGCATAATTTACCATTTAATCCCTATTTTCTTGAATATTTATGATTTTTTCCCTAATAGTACTTAGTGAAAATCTTCAAACATGACGTATGGGGTAAGGATTTTAATGATACTAAATGGACTAGAGAGGTCACTTGGAGTGATGTAACTAATCCAAAATATATTGAGGGATCACTTGGGGTGATTAGCTCCTTAATTGTAAATCTAATGTATGTTGAGGGACCACTTAGGGTGATTAACTTCTCAACTATAAACCTAAAATAAGTTTAGGGATCACTTGTGGTGATCAACTCCTCAAATTTGAACCTAATATGGATTGAGGGATCACTTAGGGTAATCAACTCCTCCATTGTGAATCTTATGAGTGCATTAGCTAAATTTTCAAGTTATTCACATTATGCCAACATTTTCATCTGTCCATTTCTCATTTATTCACACTCACCATGTATATATTCATAATAAGCATAAATAATAATATACAAATTTGATGAGAACATGACTTTTACCATGTGTACCATTAAGCCATGTAATGTACATAAGCATACATCACATTTTTGCATACACTATCATGTTATTAATGCTTTTATAATCATTTTAAGCCTTTACATAATGATACACATTCAATTTTCACTAATAGCCGTTTTATACATAAATAGACATCTTTATATACATTTGCATTACATGATGTCTAAATCAAATCTTGAATTTTAATCAATCATATTGGGTTTAATCATCATTTTAAGTCAAATATCGCATAAATCGTCAAAATATCACATGGTGTACTTAGGGTCACCATTTGACCTTACCATGCTCCATTTTATTTTTATTATTTTCTTCATCAATTATTTTTCTTTCATAATATTTCATCATCCTATCAAGTCATATTAAATTATTTCATAATTCTACCTAAACTTCTATAATAACATAATTGAAATTTAGGTAAACTTCATATAAAATAAATGAAGTTAAGTGTAGGATAGCATACATTAATCTCAAAATGGCTTGAAATTACCTATTTGTCCTTTTTCTAACCATTTTCCCTTTTGTTCTTCTTCTAACTATGTGTTCCTCCTTGAATTAGAAGAGAGATAAATCATAAGCTTATGTCATGAATTTTAACACATAAATGCTACTAAATAAATATACTAATAATGTTTTACAAGACTATACCAAAATCTTCAATTAATTCTAACAAAAATTCAAGAATTTACCTAATTTGGGCAAATTTTTCTCACTAGAAATTCCTAATTTTCAAGCTTCCACATGCTCTAATTATATTCCTATGATGAAAATGAGGTTCTCTAATGTATATAGAAAAATTTTGGGCTTAAGATTTGATGGGAATTGAGTGAAGTGAAAATAAAATGGTGAAAAGGTGAATATGGGAGGAATTTTGAATTTGGGGAAGAAAATGAAAGATGATGAGATATTTTTTGGGCAAAAATATAGAGGATTCTAGACCATTATGGGCTACCTTTAAGTTAACCAAACCAAAGGTCAAGATTTCTCCATTTACTATTTGATCTAATGACTTTATTTTAAGCCATTTGTCATCACCATATTAATCCCTACACTTATTCAAGCCCAATATCAAATTTCAAATGAGTTTACCCAATTATTTATGACATTTATGCCTTTAGACAAATTAAATATGACATGTATGCCCCCTAATTAAATTAACCTTTATCTTTCACTCTTTTTCAAAAACTGATGTTTCCCTCATCAGAATGCTCTAAAATATATCCTTGCATGAAAAAAATATAGAAAAAGGTGTTTCTAAACTTTCAAGTCATTTTAATATCATTTCGATATACTTACAGCTCCAGAGGTAAAATCAACTGGTCTGAAATTCAAAATTTTAAAACTATCAGAAAAATTATTTTTCACTTCTAATAGCTCATTTATGCTATTTCTAATAGGTTTGTGTAAGAAAAAATATTTTTGGAGGTATAAAGAATATTTTAGAGGCTGGTCAAACTTATGGTCAACCGTATTACGGTATAGTGAAAATTCTTCACTATCTTTTGTGGGGCCTATTTAAGCTCAATTTCTCCTCAAATTACTCAAATAAATCCCATTTAACACTTATTTTCTCATTTAATGTTAAGTACAAATTCCCACCAGGTCACTCATCTAGTAATACCATAGGCTACGTACGTTTAATACTTAAGCACTTATAAATTTTACTATACTACACTACTGTAATCACACCAAAACTATCCTAGAACTACTGGTCATGCTTTACAATGCACTATATATATCAAATGAAATTCTAGGGAATTACACTATGTGTAATTAGAGCCCTTAAACTGTTGGAATTATACTTTTAGGAGGAATTATGACTAAGAAATAGGCCAGTCAACACTAGATGGGTATAAGCAAGATTTGAAGCTATAAAACCCTGTAGTTGGATTTCTAAAATCTATTTATGCTTGTTAAGTTTTCTTTTGGACTACCTTTTCTAATAACAAATTAGAAGCAATTGAAGACTGAAATTCATTTCCTAAGGGCCTTAAAGGGAAATAATTGTAAGAGTCACTTAGAGAGTTTAATGAAGAAAAAAACGTTGGCATTGATTGATGATTTTTTTTTGTAACCACTAATTGAGTAATTGATCAAATAATATACATTTATTATGGGAAATGATAAGTTACTATATACAGAGATTGACAGATTATATAACATCAAGATAGAGAAATAAGAGTCATAAAGCACTCAAAGACTAGGAAGAGAGAATGATTCAATGGCTAGTTGAAGGGTTTCATGCTTGCTTTCCTGCTCCTTCACTTCTAGTTTTGTTTCTGCTTTATTTATAGGAGATATTTTAATGGATTTTAATTTTTTTTAATTTACTAGGAAGATACAATGTCTGAAAGCTAATTGGTTAAATACTTTATTATGCTCTGTTCATTTGTTCCTGGCATTAATTATTTAATTAGTGTCATAGGTTTTTTCATTTGAAGGCCTTGAAAAAGTTGATGGAGGTAAAACAAGAATATTGTAACAAGTGTTCTCAAGGCTATCTGATTATAAGTAATCACTTTAAACAGATTCTTTATAAAATCTCAATGCTTTGCTATGATAAAGATTGTAAAGAGTTTAGATCTGGTCTTTTTCACATTTTATATGATTAGACCAAGATGTGAGATATATAACCATAGATGTATCCTTTTTCCTATATTCTGTAGGTTCCAAAACATGAAGCTTATCCTAGCATAGGGTTTGTTTCTTGCTTGTGTTTCTGTTGAGGATAGGAGTAGGCATTGGATTCATTTCTTTTCTCTCCTCTCTATGTAAAGGCACTAAACTCCATTTTAGCTTAGAAGCAAAGGTACTTATATTGAACATTTTTGTAATCCTAGTGGAATATGGAGATTGTTGGAATAATACTTTTTTTTTCTGGTCAGGATGCAAATCGAAATGCAAAGTTAATTGGTCCTAAAGAAGAAATTAAAGGTAATATTATGATTGTTTTAGTTTATTTAATGAACGAAGAGCTTTTGGTTTCTTCACTTCTCTAGAATTAAATAATTAGCTCATTATGCATGCTCTATTTTGGTCCCTGAGGTGCTTATGCCTCTTTCATAACAAAGTGGATAAATATTATTACAATAGCCTATTGGCAGAAACAACGTTAAATATATGGATATCATGTGTTTGGTTATTACTTAAAATTTAGAACATCTATTTTTTATTTTGTTTTTCAATATAATGTTAGTTAAAAGTTCTTTTTTTTTCTTTTTCTCTAATTTTTAGTTAGATATATGTGCTGAAATATTTTTGTGTGCCACTTGCTTTTTTTTAACTGAACTTAATTTTAACTTTTGCAGGCCTTTTCTTTATCATGGATTAATGGAAAAGACATTAAATTCTTAATATTTAAAGATAATTAAAATTGGGACAACTTGATTATTATAGTACAAACTGCAAGTTGCATTTTAACTGATTTTTCTTCTTTGCATTTATAAAATCTAGATGGCCATGATATTTAAAGAGGAGTAAGTTGGCTCATTTATACATTATGTTTCATCCAAGCACTTAAATAAATATCTAATTTTACGAGTCAATTTCACCCACGGTCACTGGACTTACGACATATCATCCAAAAGTAACTGACTTTTTTTCCACATCTTAAAAGTCACTAAACTTATCACATTTTTGCATATAAGTCATGTTCACCAGTTTTCGATGAGGAATCTTGTCGGATTGATGACATGACATGTCACGTCATATACCTGGACACACATGGCATGTCTTATGTTTGGGTTAATTTCAGCCATGGTCATTGGACTTACGATTTATCATCCAAAAGTAACTAATTTATTTTTCATGATTTAAGTGTCACGGAACTTATCATCTTTTTGCAGAAAAGCCATCTTGATCGGATACATATGGTGATGAATTTATTGCCACATTATAAGCCAATGTATCATATTTGATATGTCAGCATCCAAATCACCGTCATCAGCTAATGTGTCATATTTGACACATCAACAATCCATGTATGTCCATAACTAATGACATCCATAGTTAATATGTCATAGGTAATGATGTGGCAATAAATACATCTCGATGTGTGTCCGATCAAAATGGCTTTTCTATAAAAAGATGATAAGTTCAATGACATTTAAGTCATAAAAAATAAATTAGTTACTTTTGAGTGATAATTCATAAGTTCAGTGACCGTAGGTAAAATTGACCCAAACATGGGATGTGCCATGTGTGTCTTGCCATATGACGTGACATATCATGTAATCAATCCAGCAAGGGTCCTCATTGAAAATCGATGAACATGATATTTATGCAAAAATTTGATAAGTTTAGTGACTTTTAAATTGAAAAAAAAAATTAGTTACTTTTAGATGATAAGTCGTAAGTCTAGTGATCATTAGTGAAATTGACCCCTAATTTTACCATTAATCTTACAACTAGAGAAATGAGAACTTGATGATGTTGTGCCTTACCTTCTTGCTATATGGACAGCAGGTATGACTAGGCAAAATAAATATCCACCACTTTTTCTTCTTCGATCGAAACTTCTTTTTTCTTCCTTTGATTCTTTAGGCATAAAGAATCAATCTTATTTTTGCATAAATAAACTTCATTTTGGTAGGATTTGTTCCCTCTCTGTCTGATTTTACTTATCTAATTTGTTTTTCGTTTTGTAATTATCTATTTTTGTTTAGTTGGTTTAGGTTCTTTTTACTTGTGATAGGATGACTAATTCTTCTTACATGTTAATTAATGTAGGTTTACAGGAGATATCTCAATTTGCAATAGCTGTTGAAAATCTTCAATCTATAAGTATATATACTAAATTTATTTGTTGAACTGAGTTTAATATAGAGTATAATATATTCATTAGACATAACTTAAATGGATTAAGAGAGAATATTCCATCCTTTCAATTTTTGTAACATATAAAGTCATTTAATTTGCATAAGTATTGTCTATTAGATATGAGTTTTGATGAAAATGTCATGTCATTTTTCTATTCCTTTTTTAAATAGTAATCTTGGTGTAGCATTGTTGGGTAAGGGGGAAAATTTTGCATTATTACAACATTTATTATTTTGGTGTAAATTTCCTTATTGAAATTCTTTTGTTCCATAACTATTGCATGTCATCAAAAGGTTTAGTTTGAAAGAATAATGCATGGATGTATCACTTCAATACTTGACTATAAGGACCCTCCATTTAGCATTATCTGAGAATCCTCGGGGTCAAAATCACTTTAAAAGTATTGGACGACTTGAAGTTCCTTTGGATGACCTTGGGGTTCCACCAAGTAATGTACTTTTGTTGAAGATTACTTTTTAGGTTGATAAGAAGAGGTAATTTTAATATTTATCTAATAAGTTACATTTTATCTAAGAAGTTTAAATTGTGTATATGGATCAAATTCTACTTTTGTACAATTTGACTTAAGAATCACTATAAATAAAAAGCCCCATTAGCTAAGATAGTTTATTCCTTTGTTTCCAATTTAAACTTCATTTTTCATATTAAAAATATTTTACCCTATATATCATAACTTGAATCAGTGCATGTTGTAGTTATTTGAGATCTTCAACTACTTTGAACTAATTTAAGGAGCTTATTTTATACTTTTATATATGAACTACTCCAAGTATTCATAGCATTTATTTCAATATCCTGCGAAAACCTAGGGGGATTATTGCACTCCTTGATAAAGCTTGGTATATTTCTATCTCTCTCTCTCTCTCTCTCTTGATATTTTGCTTTTAATTATTGTTGTATCTACTAATTATTTTTGACTCCTATCAACTGCAAATAAATTATTACTTTAAATTAGTACAAAATACAGGAATAAAGAGTCAATAAAAGTTTCTACGTTACTTTAAATTGATACTTGTTATGAGAATTGCATATTGTTAGGTGAAAAATGTCATGGAAGATTTTTATTCCAAATGAAAGATATATATCATGATATATTACGAGAAGTAAAGATAAATACCTCTCAAAGTGCAGATCGTTAGTTATCGAAACCACTCACTTTTTACATAACCGGTATAATTCTAACCCATGCCACGCAAAGCTCGGGATGAATACTTTTGTGCCACAAACTAAAAACCCCAACAGAAAGGAGAAAAAGTAGGCAAACATATATCGGTAGAATTTCGATATGGGAGATTTTTCTTTCATCCCCAAATGCAGAATTTTAGTCCTTTTATAGGGCTTCAATTAAGGTAAGATTATATTCCTTTAATTGGCATGAATTAAATTGGCAGTTACAAAAATTAAGTAAATGAAATAATATCTAATTAATGTGTTAGTCACCTAATTTAAATTAGGTAACCACCCACATTAATATATACTTAATTGGGTAGATTTCATAATAAAGAAAAATCTCAATATGGAACTAATTCCATATATATTATTTCCTGTTATGATATATTTTCATTTATATCGGAATCAATTTCTCACCTCGTAAGTCATGGACATATTCCAAACCCCTTCATCAAATTTAGATTTATTTCTTAATTTATTTTCTATAGCAGAAGGAAGCTGTGGTTATGAAATATATATTGCAATGGTATATTATAGGATTTTTAAGTGTACAGGTCTTTGATTGAGAAGTTGTTTTGCTTGTAGGCTGGAGGTGAACTGATAGATTTCGTAATTGCATTAAGAGCAAATGATGTTGTATGGACATTTTGCGGAAATGCACCTAGCTATTTCATTTGGTGCTAGTATGAGTACAATAGTTGGTGTCATTGGAAGAGCAGTTGAAGCTGATCTAACAGCTATCTATGAAGATTTGAAGAACTAAAATTGACAATGAAAATTTGAAGGACTATGAAATTGTTGGCTAGAATTTTTTGTTATGAAATTTTATATCTTATTTTGCTAGAGAGTTTCTTGAAAGGCACTGTATAAATGGGTGCTAACTTTGTATTTTTAACGAATTATAAATTAATTATATATGAAAGTATCATTTTATTAGTTGTGTACCCATTTATTATATCTTATAAATAAATTGTATGTCATCTTTAAAAATATCGAGTAAAAATTACTTTAACTACGAGTCTCATGATAATTACTTTTAGGAACCATATTTCTGGTCCTTATTATATTTTTAAGGACTAGTTTTGTTGTCCTTAATTTAATATATATTCATATGATTATTACTTTTAATAATGAGATTTTTCATCCTTATTATGATTTTAGGAATCGAATTTTAATATAGTCATTAAAAATTTATGGTCACTATTATACTTTTAAGGACCAGAATTTTGGTTCTTAATAACCTCAATCCTCACGTGATATAAATTATCAAAGATGGAAAATTCGATCTTTAATACTTTTTAGACATCAATTTTTTATCCGGTCACTAAAAGTTTTAAGGAACAGTTGATATACTCCGTCCTTAATTATCATTAGCAATAGAGGCTGTAAGGAAGGGATTGTGATCGGATTTTTCCATCTTTATTAGCTTTTAGGGGCCGAATTTGCACTTTTAAGGATCGAATTTCTCGTCTTTATATGCTTTTTTTTTATACTGTTTCCCTCTATCAGCAAGGTCAAAATGAATTTAAGGTATTTTTAAAAAGTCAAAAATAAAGTCAAAGTCAACATCAACAATCTTACGCGTCATAGATGACAAGTAAAGAACCGGTGCCCTGAATTATCAAGAGTCTAGGTTGTCTTCATCATGGTCTCGATCCGGCACCAGCATATTGATATGGATATCACAGTTGTTTCGCCAAACGAAAGGTCTGAAGAAGCCATGCTTTTTATTTTAGAAGTTATTAAGATTTTTTTTTTTAAGCATTTGGAATTACAGTTTTTGAAAATGAAGAGAAGAAAGAGAATTAAAATTGGGTATAGCCGGATGGCAGGGTATTTAGTAGAGAGAATTAAAAATTTGTCACAGTTGATATATTTTAACGAAACAAACACTTATTATGATCAGTAATTTCTAAGCGATATGCTTAAAATCTTATAGTCACTACCGACGGTAGCGATTTATGGCTGAATTGTAGCTACTACATGGGATATTCATGATGGTCTCACTAGCAGTTTTTAAAATTTTGATGAGATCCATGTGACAGTAAAGCTACGCTTGGAACCAACAGTTTCATAGTACTCCAAATTTCTAAAATACTTTTTATCCAATCCACATTTTGAAATTTCTTAAATTTAAACATTATTTTAAGAAAAGAAAAAAAAAACAATTTATCAAAAAATTTTTGCTTTGATACTGCCAAGTAAATACTGGCCAGTCGAATGTTAATATTACTTTGTCCTTATATATACATACACTCTATTTTTATAAAATTGATACTATATAGACCATCAATACTCTCACAAAACTCGCAATTTTTTGATCTAAAATAGTAAAAATTCAGTTTCAGAGAAGAAACCTCAAAACCAACTTTTCTTTTGTTGAGAAAATTATTTCATTGTAACGAATCTGGAATTCCAGAGTAAAGGAAATAAAAAGAAAAATATAAACAAAATTTTTACCCTAATTTCTTCTAACATTCCAAAAAAAATGATTAGATACTTGTTTTTCTAAAAAAACATCAGTCATTTATATATATTTTGGAGTTTTCTTTGACGTATTCCACAAAATTTGCATTCCTTGGAGGCAAGTGTGTTTAAAATCCTCGAGGATCTGAATCTTGGAGCTGTGTTCCAGACTTCCAGGTTCTTAATTGTGATTTCTCATTCAATCTGGCTTCCTAAATGTGATTTATAATATAATCATTATTTTTTTAAAATATAATATCATATTTTTTTTTTATTTTTTGTAATTTCATCTACAATCTAATCATCTGTAATGTTAAACAACAAGATTTATATTGAATTATCCACAGAAAAGATCAAATGCATGTTGAAAATTTGTTTATAATTGCATCTTCATAGTGTCTTATACTTGAAACTAGAACCAATTTTAGTTTATATTATAATGTTGCCATTTTTTGTTGCCTTGATTGCATATAATAATTACTTTTTACTGTTTATATGATTGTTATAATCTATTTCCTTATTGAATGGGATTGTAATGTTGCAATTGACATTTATATTATTATGATTGATTGATTTTTTTTAGCTTTTCTTAATTTTGAAATTTGGAGGGTAATACACTCCATTCGATTACACTGATCAAACAATATAAATCCGCGTGCATTGAACTAACACTATGAAATTTCTGCTTTCCTTTTGGCTTATCTGTTCATCATTTTAAGTTGAATGAACTCCTTCAGCAATTCAACAAACTTGAAAAATTCTTGCAGGTAAAGAAGGGAATCTAATTAAAAAAGAAATGGTAAATATTCGTATAGCTGATGATCGAAAAATTTTGGGATCTCCAAAGGGAGAGGTGGGAGAGATTGACACAAAAGCACCATTTGATTCTGTTAAAGCTGCTGTTACTTTATTTGCTGAAGCAGCTACTCCTAAGGCTAACGGAACAAGTCCAATAAAAAGATCGGACATTTCTTTAGAGGTACAACTTCCTTGCCGATCTATTTTATATTTAATGTATCTAATAAAAAATAAAAATCTACATCCATCAAATATCAAAGTTATAACTTTTAACCATTTTATTAAAAAAAAATTGTTGCATAAAATATTTTTGTTTTGAAATTATTACTGTTAAAATTATTTTGGAAAAATTATTAATTTTCCTTTTGGATACTGACACGGCAAATAAATCAATTTAAAAGAACCATAAGTTAAATTAATGACTATAAATAAAATTAAGCCGAAGATTTAAAATACAATGAGCAACTACTGATGATATTTCTTGATCTTATTCACTTGTATTAAATTTGGATGGGCAGAGTGTGTTGAATAATGAGGCTGAACTTATTTTGGCCCAAAAAGAACTTGAAAAGTACAAGCTACAATGTGAAGCTGCAGAAAACACAAAAGCCATGGCACAATCAGAACTTGACAAGACAAAGACTACTTTATATAGTTTGATCTTGAAGCTAAAAAATGCAAATGATTCCAGGGTTGTAGCGATTGAAACAGCCGAATCAATGAGGAAACAATTAAGAGAACTAGAAGTATCAAAATCTGAAGATCATTTAGGAAACGCCAGTAGAGATCGAGAGTTAGACAGAGAAAAACACCAGTACTTGATGGTCACGAGTATGGTTACTATTGCAAAGCAAGAACTGACTCAAACTCGACAAGATTTTGATGCTACATTAGACTTAAAAGCAGCTTTAGTCCAAGAAGCAGAAGTAGCACAACAATTAATCACCACAAACAATGAAAAGGCTAGTGAGCTTTTAAAGGAAATTAAAGACATGAAGGAGTCAAGCCAACATTTGATAATCTCCTTTGCACAACTTCAAGATCAAATTGAAGAGATTATGGCAGAGAAAGATACTTATGCAGAAGCTTCTAGAACAGCCAAAAAAGAACTGGAACACAAGTTGAATTCACTAAGGCAAGAGTCTGAGAATGTTAGAGATCTTGAGGTTAAACTGGCAGATACAAATATGGAGATTGAAGATTTAAAAGAAAAGATGAAGAGAGCCCACGTTTTGGAAATGAATTTTAATAATTTTATGAGAGCTGATATTGATGCAGCAACACAGACACTGCAGCAGCTTGTTGAAGAACAAAATTCGCTACGAGACACAATGAGGTCTCTAAGATTAGAAATAGAAAATGTGAAGAAAGAGAAACATAAATACCAAAAGCAAATTCGAGAAAAAGATTTTGAAGGAAACGCAGAGCAAAAATTAATGCACAAGCAGCTATCAATGAAGACTGAAATGGCAAGAAGAGAAATATCAGATATAAAGAGGAACGTTG